>JAIFZK010000039.1:2970000-3147500 GCA_027481765.1 Tenualosa thibaudeaui
TTCACTAAATGCTAAATTGTCGAACAAGAAAAAACACAAGTACCTGCCGTCACGACTGCAAGTGAGAGAGTTCTCTGTGCATATAGGGACAAGGTGAATACATATGGATGCTATGGAGATCAGACGCGGGGGAGCATTTGTGTGCTGGAGGACTCTGACTTATGCTGTGTAGCGCCAGCCTGCCTGTTCATGCATTTCTCATGGGTGAGCGAGAGAGTGAACGTTCGTTCGTCGCCTCACCAGCATCCTCAAGCTCCTTACTGCTCAGCTGCCATTACAAAGTGAGTGATACAGAGTGATTGACGGCAGGGCTAAGGTGACAGTTGCGGCCCGGCGTGCTGCGGCAGGATGTGCGTGGCATCCACACATCAGAGGTGACTGTGAATAATGCAGTGATTAACTGCTCTGGTCTAAATGGTGAACTAAGTATCTGCTGTCTCTGGAGGCCTCCCCCCCCCAGATCTGCTGTAAGATCAGCTCAGTGTTGCTCATGAGAGGGGGATGAATGTGCACGTGTGTGTGTGTGTGTGTGTGTGTGAGTGTGAGCATTTCTGCTTTGTCATCATGTCTTAGAGCACATAGAATCACACATGGATGCTCTCTGTCCTCCCACAGCAAGAAATGTGGGCCAATGAACTGAAACAGACACACACAAACACACACACACACACACAGGCTTATTTGATTGTGGAAGGTTTTTGCATCAGTTTCAAAATGCATTTCCAGATCAGGTCTTACTCTGCTGCTTTTAAATGGAATGAGTGCCATAGGCTACACCTACAGTACAAACAGAGAGGGAGAGAGAGAGGGGGAATAAGAGCAGAGAAGCTCTGTGTGTGTCTGGGTGTGATGGGGGGAGGGTGGGGGGGCAAAGAGAACACAGAAAAGAGTACGAGAGATGGAGAATTAGAGGAAAACTCAGATGAGATAGGAGGAATGAGTGACAGAAAGATCTAGAAGGAAATGAAGTAAGGAGAAGTAAAAGTGCACAGACATCCTTCCCCAGCTACACTAAGCTGGTCAAATTACCATTTAGACCGATCAGTAATTCATTTGGATAAATCTTTTAATATATCAGCATATCGCTGAATGATTTAGACGGATCGGTAAATATTTCAACATAATTTCAGATTAATTACTGACATCTTCAGATGGCATGGCAGACTCTGAGCAATGAGACAGGCGGCAAAAAGGTAGGTGCAAGTGTGAAATGTGACACACATCCCTGTGAAAAAAAAGAAAAAAAAAAACAAGCACTCGTGTGGGTATGATAGTGGGAAGGTGATACGAGAGTAAGGTGTGTGTGTGTGTGTGTGTTTCTGTGTGGGGTGTGAATGTGTGTCAGAGACTGAGAGAGTGGAAGAGGCAGGTTCGGTGGTGTGAATGAAGAGGCAGTGAGAGAGACATAAGAGATACATAAAGTGTGTAAAGAGATAGCAACACACAATGGAGATTGAGGAAGTGTTCATACTGTTTACATTGGAGCATAAGATAGAATCACAGGCGAGGAAAAATGCTGTCGTCAGCCAGGTCAGCGTGCAACCCTTCCTCTTGTGTGCTTTGAATATACATGTGAAAAACATGCCTTAGCTTAGCCGTCGGGCTAAGCAGAAATGCTTCCGTAAGCAGTGTGATTGTGTGTGTGTGTGTGTGTGTGTGTGTGTGTGTGTGTGTGTGTGTGTGTGTGTGTGAGTTGTTTGTGTGTCCCTCTGTGTGTGTGAGAGGTATAGCACAGGAGTGTTTCTGTGGTCATGTCTGGACCGCTGAGTGTTGTAGATTTATTATGCAACATTCATTACAAAGCTGAAGCCGAAGCCCATAAATTATCAGTGTTTATGCTAAAGCAGGTCAAGGAACATACATCATGCATCAAGATCTGGGCCGATACTCAAGATGGTGTGCACAAGCACAGACAGCACAGACAGCACACACACACAGACTCACACAGACTCACACACACACACGCACGCACGCACACACACACACACACACACACACACATACATAAATGCTAGGGCCTACTACACGTCGGCACAGTACCCACAGGCGTTACCCTCAGTCCATAGTGCATGCTCTTAGTTGCTGGCCAGAGGGGCAATTAAATTTATATTCCCAAATTAATTCACCACAGAAATTAATCAAAAACGCTCTGCTTTAAAAAAAAAACATCCCGCTGTGTCGCGGGGATTTGAACAAAACTGATAATAACTATTATCCCGACTAATTTGTTCCCATCAAAAAATAAAAAAAAGAACGGGGGGGGGCTAGAGAGGCCATTAAAAGCAACAGGACATGGTTGACGGAGAGTGCACTGCACAGCTGTTTAATTGTGATGCATTATTTAAAGTGGACTAACTTTGGGTGACGGGGCGATTTGTCTGCGACGTGGCGCAAACACAGTAATGGGTGACCCACGTGTAGTGCCTGCAGAGGCTTGCATTATTTAGGCCCTCAACTGTTTGTTGCTGAACGCCTGCTACCCTTAAAGCAGTACTTTCTGGCCTCATTATGTATCTCTCTCTCCATCTCTCTCTCTTTCTCTCTCTCTATGACTTGGGCACATACTTACCAAAACACACATGTGCACACACACAAACACACATATGCACACACATGCACTGTTATGTCTAAACAGGGTACCTCCTGCTCCTCTGACAAATTTGGGTTGCTCAAACACTAACTCTCATCCTTGTTAAATTATGCACTTGATCGCACCCCCACCTCCCTCCCCACACCCCCATTCCCCCCGGCGCCCACACCACCACCACTCTTGGTGCCCCAAAATCCTCCCGTCCCACACCATCACCTTGTTTTCTCTCATTTCCTGAAACGTGTTGTTCCTTTTTCCGGGATGTTCTCCCCTCTTTTCGTCTAATTTTGCATTTGTATTTGATTTAATTTGAGCCGGCGCAGATGGGGTGCTGTTCCACATGGCAGGCCTGTGCCGGCACACGGGGTGCCTCGGCGGTGGCACGCGTGAGCTGGCAGACATCTGGAGCCAGACAGCCGTGATGAGGACTCTCTGCTGCTGCTGCTGCTGCCACGTCGACACTGCAGCTCAAGCTGGTCCCCTCCATTCACTCTCTCTAAGCCTATCCAATGCATATCTACTATATGTAAACTACTCTTATAGATGGCTTTGGCAATGTAAACTACAACAATGCCTGAATGTTTGATTTTGTTCCCAAACTACTTCAGCTACATTAAGATAACATATGGGATGTAAACCAGAACGTTTTTTGGAACGGCTATGCGGCAAATAATCGAATTCTCTTGAAACAGTTTATAAACAGGCTACATACACTCTCTCCAACCATGATCATTGTGTATATAGTAGGTTATGTGATATCTGTAGAGTATATATATAGTCTAATATAGCATAATTATTGTGTGATATAGAAATTTACATTATGGTAGTAGTAGTAATATATAATATGTAATATTGTGATATATTTTATATGTATTTTTTTTAATAAAAATAATTTAACTACATATAAAATCTTTTAAAAAATCATTAAAAAAAATCTATACAGTGGACATGAAGGTGCTTTTATTCAAAGCGACTTACATTAGTCTTCTATCAATTACATCAGGGCCAATCTGCCCAAGAGCTACTTAACTTGTGCCTTTCTCAAGGGCACAACGGTGACACAAAGGTTTCGCAACCCACAATTTCCAGGCTACTAACATGCAAGTCAGGGTCCTTAACCCAACTCTCCTCACCTGTTTATGTTCAGTGCCTGTCCTTCAAATATTCCGCCACCTCTCCACTGACAAAATGTGGACACATATATAGATATATACATACACATGAGATCCCACTGGTGGACACCACTTCCAGCCTGCATCCCTACTGTCCCTGAGGGTGTCCCCTTAGGGAGTAAAACACCACCTGAGGTCTCTGGCACTGCCCTCAACACACACACACTCATTTACACTAACAAAAAAAAGAAAAGAGAGGCAGAAAAAAGGACACAAATCCCCCTCAGCCTTTGGAGCCTTTGGCCTTCGCACCTCCCTGGGTTCATGTCCCGTGAAGAAACTGCTTCCATGGCTCACCACTACCCCTCCACCTCATCCTCCTCCTCCTCATCCTCGTACACACCAACAGAACAGTGTCCTGCACCTCACCCCACCCCACCTCATCTCACCTCACCTCACCCCACACAACCTCTGCAACAGCTTCTCCCTGGAGGGACACAACTAAAGCCTCAATGACACCCAACCTCCCCCACGGTGGGCACCCCAGGGAGAAACACCTTTTGTCTGCTGCCATCAGAGCCACCAACCCCCCCCCCCCCCCCCCCTCCCTCCTCTCCACCCAGGTCCCCAGAGAGGCGGGCAGGGTGGTGGTTGCTGCCCAGGCTGCTCCCAACAGACAGCCTAGCCCTGAAAGCATGTCTGCACGCTGCTTGTTCTGCCTCCTGAGTGCTGGTGGCATAATGACATTCATCAAGGTAATAAATGAGTGGGCTGATCTGACAGGTTTTTGTTTTGAGTTATTATTAATGTGTGTTTCTGTGTGTGTTTGTGTGTGTGTGTGTATGTGTGAGTGAGTGTGTGTGTGTGAGTGTGTGCGTGTGTGTGCACCTGGCCACATGCAGGCCCTGTGCGTACGCTGATTTGACTCAGTGCATGTGAGCATATATGTGCGTGTGTGTGCATTTGTGAGACAATTCTGTCTGTGTGGCAGCATTACATTACAAAGTGTGCATGTGTGTGTGTGTGTGTGTGTGTGTGTATGTGTGCTTCCTTGTGCGAGCACATGCATGCTTTGTGTTGACCATAGCACATTTCCTTGATCTTCTGCTCCACCTCCCTGACCCAAACCCTGTAAATCCCTCTCAGAGATCACACACTCCAATCCTGCACTTTCTACCCAGCAGAGCATCTCTATCATGAGATCAGCACATGGTAATTGACACTTGTGGAAATTAATGGGCAGGCAAACTTGATTTTCTCCTCGTCCAATTACCTGGGGGGGGGTCAGTTTGTACAGTAGTCGTTTAATCTGACCAATCGTTTGCACTATCTGTGTCTGGCACACACGTTGTAAATTACAATGATCAGACCCGGCACCTGATTGCCATCTCTCCACGATGGACCGATGTGAGGGGAAATTGGGGGAAGGGGGGGGGGGGGAGAGGGGAAGAATGGAGAGTTAAAGACTCACTACTGCCCAGACCCATCATCTGTGCATTTTCCCTGTGAAAAGGACACCAAACAGAACAATCCACTTTTTTAAGACGAGCACATTTGTGAAATGATATTGCAGGGGAGGAAGAGGAGAAGAAGAGTGAGAGAAAAAAGGAAATGAGATTGAGAGAGGGAAATAGAGTGGCTATGAGGACAGATAGAGGGGCATGCAAAGAGATGGAAAGAGAGAGAGAGAGAAATAGAGAGAGAAGCTAGTCAATGAGAGAAATGAGATTAAGATTGTGGGACAAATAGCAAGGCAAGATGGTCCCAGGGTGAGAAATGGGTAGAGAGAGAGAGAGAGACAGACAGAGACAGAGGGGGAGACAGAGAGAGAGAGAGAGAGAGAGAAAGATGCGGAAAGAGGGGAAAGAGGGAAAGGAGACAGAAAAAAAACTCCCCTTGCTGCTTACTCATCCTTCCTTAAATGTCAACCATAGGCCATGAATCCTTCACTCATCAATACTATCAGAGGACAGTAAAACCCTTTAGCCGTGGACTGCACCATAGCACTTACTGGGGAGGGGAGAGGAGTGGAGAGGGAAAAGGAAAGGGTGCAGTTTTTAAATAACAATGTGGTTCATTGACGCAGTGCCTGTACCCACCTCGTCCTGAAGTTGGCTGGATGAGGGTGTCCGTCGTAGAGCGATAAAAAGTCATACTCCTCCTCCACTGCAAACGACTGAAAGACTATCTGAATACGGTTGCCCTCCTCCACTACGATTACCCATGTACAATTTGCCCCGTTGGGATATCCGTATGGAAAACCAGGGCTCTCAATGGTCCCATTTCTTCCTTTCAACGTCCCACCACATGTATATATGAAACCTAAAGAGAGAGACAACACACAAAGAGAGAAAGAGAGAGAGAGTTAATAAAACAAATAACAATCAAGGCCATTATTAAAGCGATTTAAGAAAATCATCAGCATCATTTGAAGGTCTGCTGTTATCTCACACTCACTCAGGCACAAAACACCATACAACCACAATTCTAATCTTGTCATATTTATCCAGAAGACAGCAGGCAAACAGCATAAATGGCTTTTTAAAAACTCATTTCGGGGTAAGCTGGCAGCACATCTACCAGCGATGTCAGGGAGGGAGGGAGGGATGGAACGCTCACCACAGCAGAGCACTGCACAGGTGTTGGGTGGGGGTGGGGGGTTGAGAGGTGGCAGGAGGATGACGGGGGAGAAAATAGGTCGATCCCCTGGCCTTGCATTCTCACCGGCTGCACCACAAAAGACACAGCCATCATGTCCAGCATAGCGCCACAGCAGGCCTCCACAATCTCGCGCAGCATGGAGTCCCTAGACTATTAGTCACAGCTCAACGCACGGACACGCCTGGCTCTGCTTCCCGCACTTCTCATCCAAAGCCATTTACATTAGTGGCACGTACGTGTGGGCGCAAAAAAAAAGAGGCATCCTTCCCCTCCCCTTTCCGCACAGTAAAGAGAGAGAGAGGCTTCGGTTTTGGGATTCAGCAATACCCACAGTCCCCAGCTGACACCGTCGCTTTCCACAAGGTCAAGCAAGGGTAAGAACCAGAGCCAAGACGAATCCCTCATTCAGGCCATCAAAAAGGCAGCAGCCTTCGATTAAAGATCCGGGAAGCGCTAGTCGGGATCAAGCTCCGGCAGACTACTAGGCTCTAGCACTGCTGTTGCTGCTGCTGCCGCCTGCCCAATGGTACCCAGTGGAACCCTGGAGCACTCCAGCCAGAAAGTGATTTTAATAGACTCCGAATCGGTGCTGTCCAGATGGCCAGCACAGCCGACTGCGTTCTGGGAGGGTCCCTGCTGTTCGGCGTAACCCACTGTTGAGGTGCCTTTAAAAACCGGGAAGCCTCGGGTTTGCAGCTTATGATGACACAACAGTAAGGGAATTAAAGGTATTACATTCACACTGATTAGCATAATCTCTACCACACTTGTGTCCAAGTTAACTTTCGTGGGATATCCTTCTGAAAAATATCCACCTCAGCACAAGCATGCTAATTGCCATTTCAAGTGCTTGTTGGTTCATTGCATGGTGATGTGATCTATCCTTAACAAATGATTAGGCCTTTTGGAAACAAGACAGGACAGGATCAATTGAACAGCGTCCAAACCAATTTTGTGCTGCATAAATTGTTTGTGAGTGCCAGAGTACAGTATGAAACTACATCTGTGAAAAGCGCAGGCTTGTCCACTTACTGCGCATAGACATACCTGACTTAGTGAAGGCACCCAGCACTGTGTGGTGAGACACACAGGCCCCTTGTGGTGTTCATTGAAATAACACTTCACAATTTATTTATTTATAATTTATTTACAATTTATTGCCGTTCAAAAATGGAATAATATGACTGACACCTTCAAAGGTGCCCCTAAACATGTATTTATGAGGTTGCAACTGTGTGTGTGTGCATGCGTGTGTGTGTTTGTGCTGTTTTCTTAGCAGATTGCAGCCAGTCTCTAGCATTGGCACAAACCTCTGAGCACACAAGCAACATATGAGCATTGCAGCCATGGTCAGTGGATCTGAACAAGTCAAGCGTTGAAACGTGACTCTCCAGAGACTAGCGCTACAAAGCATACCATGTGTCGACATTGAATAAAAAGGCATGCAATAGCTTCGCATCCTTGTCCTTGGAGGGTAAATACAGGGGGTTGGGATGTACATGGAAAGCCAAGCTATCATGGCTGAGCTGCAGTCAACACAGCCCCACTGCCTCGCCTTCGTTACCGCAGCTTTATCGTCAACGCGTGCTAACACGTTTATCGGCAGGCACATCACCCAGGCCGAAGGGCACGAGCCCGAACTGTTCCTTTTTTCCCTCCCCTCATCCCTCATCTGATTACCCATGATTCAGTGTGAAGGGCGGCAGCACTCAAGGCTCTAATTGCGCCACGAGCTGCCATGGAGGATTAAGCACGGGGGGAGCTGACGGAAGGCGAACGAGAATCACCACCAACGCCACCCAGGCTGCCCTGCCGAATGGTAATGAGTCTGGACGGGTGCGGAGGAGGTGGGCGGCAGAGTCTATGACGGCGGTGGCGGCGAGCTGTGGCTCCAGTGGCGACAGCTTAGGGCACTGAGGTCACAGGAAGGGCACTTTGTTGGGTGTGGTAGGTTATGGACATGACTTATGAGTGCAGGGTTTAGGGGGGAGGGGGCTAGGGGTGTTTGTGGTTGTTGAGTTCTTATAAATTTCTCCATCAAGAAATTCCTCTGCTGACATTTTGGCACGGGAGCAGAAACATGAGCAGGAGCCAACCTGACATGACTGCATGCAAGAGGGAACGAGATAAGACGTGATAACTGTCACAGCTGTCTGTTTTTTTTTTTTTATCCTGCACGCTTCCAGTGAAGATGAGGAGGAACAGAATGACGGAGAAATCTTCAGCCTTTGGAGGACATTGATTCGTCGGGCTGGCGGCTACCCCTCAGCTAACCCCGGCTCTCTCTCCGTGAAGAGCTGCGGCACGAAGCTAATGTGCAACAATTATCGCTGCGACTACTTTTAGCATGGTAGCGTCCTTTTCCCCCCACACCTTTCACCGAGAGTGTGAATATCGGTGGAGATGTGCAATCGACTAATACTTACACGAAGGAGGGCAACAAGAGTTAATGAGAAATGGCTGTGTGAAGCGAGAGCTGTGCTGATGGTGAAATAAACCTCGGTCATTGCAATTGATTGCACAGCGACCCCAAGAGATAGACTACTGAGCTAAATGAATCTCTGCTCTGATCCAGGCCATCCCCAGCTAACACTGAGATTAATGTGCAGGTTTCTCGTCTCCTCGTCTTTCGGGTATCTCTTCCTCTCCTTCCCTTGCTTTCTTTCTCTCTCTCTTTCTCTCTCTCTCTCTCATTGTCCCTCTTTCACTGTCTCTCTCACTCACTCTACTACCCACACAAGGAAAGGCAGCTGGTGCATTTGCAAAAGGAACCTGTAGATACAAACACACCTACGACAAAAAAATCGTTCTAATTAAGACTTAGTATTTATCCCTTACACATCCCCTTTAGGGATAATTAACTGGAGAGGGCGCGGGAGCGGAGGCTTGCACTGAGCCAGGATAGAGAGCAGGGGTGGATGGATAGGATTTTATGATGCCAAATGGCTCATCCGAGGTGCCTTTGTGTGTGGGCTTTCGGAGAAAGTGTTTGTTCTCCGAGGGTTTCACTATTGTGTGTGTGTTGAGCTTGTGTTTCAGCGGTATGGGGTTATGTTGGTGGAAGGGTGCTATCATTTGTGCATTTGGGGTTGGAGTGGGGGGGGGGGGGGGGGGGTTGTGAGAGATTTTCCAGAATATAAGGTGATGAGAGGCTTAGCCGAGGCATCTGGATTTTTCCCTGCCACCTCCTCGCCATTACAAAGTCTCCAATTATGGCGGGCCAACGCGGAATGACACCCGGTCGTCTGAGCCTGCACAACCCCCAACCCATCCCTATACGGGGTAGAATCATGAGGATATGTAAGCCTCTTACGGAGGTGTATGAGTTCCCAGCGGTCTCCCTGAAAAACCGCAGTAGCACACCATTGAGGATTTGGTAAACAGGGAGAAAGAGAAGGTGTGTAAACACAAAAACACATCAGTGCAAGTTAAGTTCTGGCGCTGTGCACACACGAATGACTTGGCATCCAAACAGGCGGTTTAAACCACTCACTGGATACACTGTGGCTTTCGGAACTGTGCCGTTTGGATGCTAAGCCACAACTACTCGTTAGTGTGTGTCTGTGTGACCCTGTGTGTGTGTGTGCGTGTGTGTGTATGAGCAGGGAAGACACCCCTGACACAGTTACTTGATGCAAAATCCTCCTTTGACATGCGAACGCTGTTTAATCGGACCTCAAAGCCCTGATAATAACCATACTCGGAGAAACCCCACTTCCCCATGTTTGTCAACATTCGCCTGTCTTGTTAATTAGCCAAACGAGGCTCAGGCCGTTAATGCCAGGCAATTACAGCCATGCTGCCTGTGTTATCGCAGCTCTGACTCCTTGCCCACAGTCTTGCTCTCAAAGGCCAGGGGCCCCAATTCCTCAGCATTCTGTCTCTATCGCTCTTCCTCCTCTTTCTCTCTTCCTCCTCCCAACATCTTACTTCCTGTTGTTCAGTTTTGCCCTTCTTTCAGTTCAGCTACCACCTTCTTTAAAAACATCTAGACTCATTTTCTTTTTTTTCAGCTATCACCTCCTTGGATCTGTTTTGCCTCAACCTCCTGCTCATTTCAGCAAAACTCATTTGAATCCTCAGTGGGTAATCTGAGTTCTTCCTTTCCCCTTCACTCACTCTGTCTGCACATACTCACACACACACACACACACACACCCTTTTTTGTGCTTTCTTCCTGTCAAGGTCCTGAGTGTGGTGGGGAATATGCTGTTTAATCAATGTTTTATTGACTCAATATATGTGGTGGAGCATTACTGGTGGTGAGAGAGGAAGCTGTGGAGAGAGAGTGTGAGTAAGAGCCAGTCACGTCTATCTCCAACAGACAGCAAAAAGGGGGCCATGCTAGGACTGGAGAGACTGGCTGTTAGCATGATTCCCTCAACTGGAGGGGCTTGGGAGTTGGGGGGGCAGTAGAGATGAATTTGCCAATCATATTTCATCTGTGCTGAAAGAACACAGGGGCGCTTTAAATCCCATCACTCATATGACAGCCACTCAGAGTGACAGAGCGACCCTCTTAATTATGTCCATGCTCGTGAGATGAAAGGGAGATATGAGTGACACCACCTCCTCTGTGGGAGACCACGGCCTCCTCCTGCTCCCCTCACCACTTGTATTTGCCACAAAACAATGGCAAATAAAAAAGAAAATCCTACATGAATATGCCATGTGATGTGGCGCTCTTGTTCCCCCGTACTGGGCAACAGACGTCGGTTTGTTCAAATTTGCTAGCACCTCCGCGTGAAATGAAACCGACTGTTTTCACACTGTTATCAAACCGGCAGTCGAGTCCATGCTTGTCCTACGGTTATCCCACATTACCGCTGACACGGTCGATCCTGTTACCTAGCAGCATGGCCCGATGAATGCGAGGCCAAGGAGAGAGAGGAGGAAAAAAAAGGAGAAGTGAAAAAAAATCTGAGAGATAGACAGAAAGGAGGATGGAAGACAAAAAAGAAGGAGGTGGTGTTGTGTTTGGCACTGCCAAAGAGCCACATAGGTTCATTTTCACCTTGGCACATGGCCATCTTCGCCCTCCCCAACCCTACACTACCTGGACACAGCCCCGACGCCCTCCCCCTCTGTGGTCCCCACCAGTGTAGCTGTCTGCCACCAGATTTTTACAACAAAGGCCCGGTCAGGGATTCAAGAGTACATCTCTCCTGGTGCTGACAATGCAGCTGAATGGATCTGGCATGACTATTGATGCAGCTTTGACAGTAAGAGAGAGAGAGAGAAAGAGAGAGAGAGAGAAAAGAACAAGAGAACTGATGGACAGACAGACAGACAGAATCCCTTAAAACGACAGCTCTGCAGGCTTTATTGACACTTGCCTTTCCCCTTGCTCCGTTTATTTCTTCCTCAGGCACTGGTGGACCCCCCTCCTCAGAAGCTTGCTGCTGATCCTCGTCTCCTATCGCTAACACTGAGATTATGGCAGATCTTCTTGTTTTTCTTTTCTTTTTTTTCATTCTCTCATACTCTCTCTCTCTTGCTCTCTCGCACACATTTCATGTTGCCCACACAGTTGGAGAGAGGCAGCTTGTCTGCTTGCCAGGATTTACAAGTTATCCTCTCCATTCCTTCAGAAAAGGCAATTTTCTTCAGGGGGTCAACTACTGTCTCTTGACAAACAAACATGTATAGACTCCATGACTGTAATAGTCATCTTTCTAGGAACTTTCATTAGGTGTTGAGGTACCTGCACATCTGAGGTATCTACCCATCCCAACCCATTTCCTGCCCCCTAGGTGTCTCACCTTTCCTGCATCCCCAAAGCTATCCCATAATATCCCATGCAGATTGTTCCCTGTGGTCCAATGCGCAATACTCCTTCTGTGAGGGACCACCAACAGATTTGATATCAGCCAGGTGTTGTTCAAACACTGCTCACTTCTGTCCCTTTCTTTCTCAAACCCCACTAGTAACCGAATGGCACTTCAGATGAAGAGATTTTTAATGGAAGTGAGACTCTGCCTTTAATGAATTCTTGAATTGCCCGATTCCCCAAAGACACCCGATGGCCTTATGACGCAGAAAGTACGATACCCAGATCCATAAGTGCTCTCTCCCTTCTTTTCGATCCGCCATAAAACTAATACTCGCTCCGACCGCAGGACGAGATGGATGTCCCTTAATAGACAGAGGGAGCAGCTCAGCATTACATGCTGGCTATTAAGACATATTTATTAGGATCCTCATCATTAGCCTGTGCGATCTGCGCAGACTGCGATCACCATGAAAATGCGAATTAGCCACGAGCCTTAATGCCCTCCCATGAATCGCCAATGTGACGTGTCCATTGGCGTCCATTAAATATCCGTGACACTATATTTACTCCTTATACAGTGCTATCACCAACCCCAGTACATACTATCGTTACAATTAAAGCTCCTACCACACACACACACACACACTTGAGGTAACATATTCAACCACCACCTCTCATCTTGGCATGGACTGGAGTATGATTAAGGGTCAATGAGGTGGGGTAATGAGCAGCGGACTATCATAGCGGTGGGGATGAAGCGCGGGAGGTAAGAGTCTCCATTCTCTCTGCCTAGTGCCACCCGTGCCAGCAGCTTAACCTCCCCAGTCACAGGAGCGACAACAAAGACAGACTGGCTGGCACGTGGGGAGGGATCTCAAAAGAGCAGGGTTACACATAGATCATTAATTACACAAAGCTAGCCGTGGACAAAAGATGCAGGATGCAGCACATGGAAATAACAAGAGGGAGAGAAAACACACACATACACACACACACACACAAACTGAGGATTGTGTTGGGAGCCCTTTCAGACAGTTGCATAAATCTCTGCCAGAATTTGTGTGTGTGTGTATTTTCTTGTGTGTGCATATGTGTGTGTGTGTGTGTGTGTGTGTGTGTGTGTGTGTGTGTGTGTGTGTGTGTGTGCGTGTGTGCATGTGTGTATGATACTGTAGAGAGCAGAGAAAAGGAAGAGAGAGAGGCTAAGGGGGGAACTGGTGATATAGTAAAAGCAGTCAGAAAAAAGCAGACAGAAAAAAAGAGAAAGAGAGAGAGAATGAAAGTGAGAGAAAATACGACAGGCAGGAGACAGCCGTATTACTGTCAGTCCTAATCTCCACTGACAGGCGGCACGGCTAAGTGGGGTATTAATTGGGCTGAAAGGCCTTAAGGCCTACAGCCTGTTCTCTGCCCAGTATAGGGGAGCCAGTGGTGCAAGATGGCTGGCGTGGGTGGAATCTTTGGGCCCAGTCCAGACAAGGTAAAAAGCACTACGAGTTCCACAGCTTCTTCTAGGACTTCTCCTACCCTTGTGTCCTTACAGAGGAGCCCATTCATGCTGAGATGTCTTCGGAAGGACACAGATGCAATTTGGCAGCACTTTGAAAATCTCTTGGAGGACATGAGATTTTTGCATGTGAATAATTCATATTTATTCACATGCAAACAATGACGACCAAGGTGCAGGCAACGGTCATACAATTGTGGACAAAAATAAGCACAACTTGGGTTTTGAAATCACTGTCAGTCACTGATCATTTGTGGTGTTTTTGAAAAACAACCAGAGATTTGTACCTCCTACGCTATGCAAATCAGTACAATTTTGCACTGTACAATGTAAAACAGCACAAAAAGTATGCCTGCAAAACATCTGACCTATGAGCTTGTCGTATGCATTGCACTTGCATTACCATTTATTTAATAATTTTACATATTGTAAGAGTGAATAAATGGTGTATTGTACCTTGTTCTCTGATCAAATGAAATATATTCAACTTTAATTTATCAAAAAATTAGCTCAAGTGTAATTTTACAATTACAATTTTGTCACCCTCTTTGGCAACCACAATTGGACTACAATTGCCTTTGTGATATTTGATGTCACATGTCGACTTGGTTGTAATTCACCCATATTTTAGTGGCTATTTCAAGATTTCCATATGAAAGAGGGTGCAACCTTGCCATATACAACTTCTCCTAATTCATCAAAGCCAAGGCAAGAATGGGTTTCCATTCTATGTCTCCTTTAAACCTGAAAGTATGTGAGTCCAAAGCACATATCCCATGCACTAGGATTAGCCATTCATTCAAAAGTCAACCAGTTCCACTATTCCATATTCCGCTGCAAAATTTTTCCCATCATGTTAGGCCTCTGTCACACTATGTTTACTTGTGAATCCGACTCTCTGTTACCATGTCTACCTCGCCACCCCAGCGCACAGATTTGCAGCACAGCATGCCAAGGGGAGATAAAACAGTCAATGGGTAATGTGTGACATTACTTGCACTCAGCTGTAGTCTTGGGGCATTGGGAGGTCATGCAGTCTTTTGCATATGCATGTGGGCATGCATCCATCCATGCAACAGACTGGCAAACGAAGAGAGAGAGAGAGAGAGAGAAGGGATCCCTGGGTGGTTGTTGTTAGCATGTATGGGGAGAGACATACACACACAAGGAGACACACTTATGAGGACGATCAAGCTGTCACTCTACGCAGGATTATTGAAAGAGAAAGGGACACTGGGGAAGAGGATGTCAGAGAGAGGAATCGCAGCGGTGGCACACCAAGCTGTCATGTTCCGCTGCTGACATGGTCACGTTATTCGATTCTGCTGGTGGTAACCATCGAAGACCATCACTCGGCTATGCAGAACCGGAATAAAAAAACAGCCATCGTGTGCGTGTGTGTGTGTGTCTGTTTGTGTGTGTGTGTGTGTGTGAGCCTGTTCTGCCTCTCTTAAGGACAGGTTTTGTCCACTTCGGCACAAAATGGCACACAAAAGTAACCGTGCTCATTCAAGCTTGCCATATGATGCCTATGCTATGAGCTCTGTCTCTTATCTGGACAGTGCAGAGGGTTGGACAGAGGAGGGGAGCACCAAACATGACTCAGCACAGCCTCTGTACCACCCACCACCCACCCTCTTCCTCATCTTCCTCATCCTCCTCCTGCCCCAGACCTGTGTGTGTCAGGCAGTACCTGGGATTAATTAAACAAGAGCAATCGGGTTTGCATGTTAGCTCAACTGGTTTCCTACTAAGGCGGCAGTGTGTGTGTTTGTGTGTGTGTGTGAGTGTGTGTGTGTGTTTGGAGGGGGATATTGGATGGGCAGAGCAATCAATTCTTGGGCCCTCTCAACCTTGGTTAATGACCCCACAGAGGCTCCTGCCAGATACCAACTCCTCTCCCACCAGTGCCACCCATCCCTCAGCCCACACATTCTCTGACCAAAGCAGGAGCTCCTGATCACCAATAGTATCCATGCCCTGAGCTACATTCCACTCCTCCACATTCATCTTTCCCCTCTTTCTTTCCCTCTCTCATCCTTTCTTCGGCCCGCTCAACTCTGAATTGGGCCCCTGATCAGCCCACATAGTCAACCAGCTCCCTTGATGTTGATGGTCGCTGTTTGATTTTTAACGATCGCTTCAACAAATAAATAGCAAGTGCTGCCATCGCCATCATCATCTTCTCCCCCGGAAAACTGAAGCCAAAGTCACACATCGTCATGGTGGAGCAACGCTGGCAGTGAGAGACACGGGGGTGGATTTCGATGACAGCGCATTGTCTGACGCAGAAAATGTGAATACTGTTTGCTAGATGCCACTCGTGAACACACCCACCTTCACAGTGAATAAATGTCCCACACTCCAGATCGGGCCTGAAGCACTGTGGCTCACTAGTTTCCACTTTGCTTTCTCCACAGTGTCTAAACCTCCTGTCTCTCCACCCACCCTCTCTCTCTCCCTCCCACCATCCCTCCTTCCCTTCCCTTCCTTTCTCTCTTAGTCTCTTTCTTTTCAGTCCCATCTCATGAACGCCTTGTTCCACCTCTCCGGTCAGACCTTGACTCTTTTCGACAGCCTTTCCAGGCACAGTGCCGGAGCTCCTCCACATGTTTGCCCGCTCTCCTGAGCTGCTTCACCTCTTCTTTATCTCTCTCTCTTTTTCTCCTGCCCCCCTTTTCATCCCTCTTTTTCTCTTCCTCTCTGCCCTCCTGTAGGGCTGCCTTTGCTGTGAGGTCTCTCACCCCACAAGACAGCTCCATCTGTGCTGGCACTAGACCATCACCCCATGCAGGCCACCTCCGCGACCGCCACCAACTCCCAACTCCTCTGATTCTTCCTTCTTTTTTCCCTTCTTTTATCCGTTTTGACAGTGTTCCTTCCATACACTTGTTTGCTTGTGGCTTCTGAGCGTGGGTTCACAGCTCCCTCACAACATCCAGGAAAAAAAGGGTGAAGTGAGGCAAATAAAACTGATTGACAGAAGAGATGAAAAGAAAGAAATGAAAAAAAAGACAACATAGGTGTAGAAATTCAAGTAAAAATAGCATCCTCACACCATGCACTCGAGCATATATCCACAAGAAAAGAGCAAACACACAGAAATAAGGAATGAAAAAAGAGTGAGAGAAGAAAAAAAGAGCAACATATAGAGAAAGAAGCAGCCCACACAATGCCAGAAGGTAAAATGATGACAACTAAGGAAGCTGACCTGATCTTAGCAAGGAGTGTTTCCTTCCTCTCATGCTCCCCCCCCCCCCCCCCACACACACACACCCCCAACTCCAAACCCACCCGCCCGTACCCCTGCTCCTAATCCCTACACTGCATTCACAAACATCGTTCAGATTCAGCCTTGCAGGCAGCTCAGGAGAAATATACATCTCTTTTACATTCAAGGCACCCTCCTACACTAGCACCAACCTACAGGTCAAAACAATCACCTTCTCACTCACTCTCTCTCTCTCTCTACCCCATTGCTCTCTCATGCACACACTTTCTTCCTCTTTCTCTTTCTCTCTCTCTCCATCTTCATGCTCTCTCTCCCCCTCTCACTGGCTGTCTCTCTCGCAATAGAAATTACCTAGGGCACACACATCTCATTTCTTCTAGATGGTGATTTCCACTCACCAATCACCCTGCACTAACGTAATGGACAGGGCAAGGTTGTCATTTTAACAAGAAATCAATGCCATGTCCATTGTCGGTACACAGCATACATTGTTATAGTTATAGTATAGTTATAGTATATAGTTTTTTCTCCTGTGCAAAATGTTCAGCTCCCACAATAGCCGGTAAAGAGACACGCACTAATTTCAATATGAGCTTCATAAAGTGTCAGATCAGCTATTTGGGAAGAGTCTTAATTTAGAGTTTATTTCTATTTCTATTACTAGGGACTCCTCATGTTGGGTCTCAACCCAGATAGCACCTTATAGAAATGGCAACTAGGCTTACTGCACATGTGTCACTCAAAACCCAAGTCTTGAGAAGTCTGAAAGACAGACTGCTGAATCACTTGAAAATACCTGTTAGCACTTAACATCATTATATAATTATGAGTAGGGGTAGGGGTGGCAAACCATCAACGCTAAACACCAGTGAGAAAACTGAGGTGTGAAGTCTTTTGGCTCCTATCCCTCTAAGAAGCTAATACTTAACTAACAACTGAAATAAATAAGTAAAATAAAAAATAAGTGAATGCAACTGACAGTGCAGTTATGTTATGAGATGGTGAGTCATTGTTTTTTTTTGTTGTTTTTTTTTCTCATGTCACATCACATCATTTCACCTGCCTACAGATATGGAATGGTACCAGGCTTGCCAGATGTCATAGATCATTCTTCATTTTTATCAGACTTGGTGTTGGTGTGCATGTGTGTGTGTATGAGTATGTGTGTGTGTAAATACATGTGTGTCTTTGCTACTGAAGACTTGCAAGAGGAGGAAAAAAGCAAAAGAAAGCCAAAAACCATGCCCTTCAAAGAGAAAGGAGTCATGCTGCAGGCCCGAACACTGGATCTATCTGCAACAGGCCCATACCTGAGCGCTCTCTCTCTCCCCTACTGCTGATAAGCAGATCCCAGGCTTGGGAAGCATAGATACTGCCTCTATCTACACTCAACACGTTCAGCTCAGCTTCCTCCCTCTCTCTCTCTTTCTCTCTCTCTCTCTCTTTATATATGCATACATATATATCTGTGTCTTTCTATTTGCTTCTTTGTGGAGAGTCCAGGGGGCTCTGCAGCCATTTTTTTTTTCACACACACCACCATGCGAATGTCATCAATGGTTCAGCCAGGGCCTAATGGCGAGTGCTGACATGGCCATGGTTCTAGCCGGGGCTTTGCCAACCAGATAATCACTCTTCCTGGCTACAGGAGAGAGAGAGAGAGAGCAAGAGAGAGAAAGGGAGAGAGGGCACTATTAGAAAGAGAGAGAAAGAGCAGAGTGTTTACATAACATGGCAAAGCCCGCTTCTTTTGATTTGACACAATTACTGGTGCAATGGGAAGAGTCAAATCAAATAAATAAATAAATAATCTAATAAAAAGGGGGGAGGGGCAGAGAGAGAGAACAAGATCAAGAACAATAACGGAGATGGTAGAAAAACTGAACTGAGGGAATGATCATGAAAAGAAGACAGGAGAAAAAAGGAGGGCAACAGCCATGCTTTCTCTCTTACACCATTAAACCATTACACCCTCTCTTTCTCTATCCCTCTCTCTCTCCTCTTTTCTTTGAGCTTTCAGCCATCCTTCTACCAAGAGAATATCTGATGAGCTATCACTTTCTATCCCTCAGGTCTATTTAACTGCTGCTTGCCAGTTTCTGTTTTAATGTCTGTCTGGGTACTCAGTGGCTTTACATAGGTGTTTTTCTTCACTTTTATTGCATAGCAGTTTTGTACAGTAGTTTTTGTAAAGGACTTATTTATACTTTGGACATTTATACTTTGCGCTGTGTGAACTTTGTGAACGTTGCTTTAAATCTCATTATACTGTGTATAATGACAATAAAGGCTTTCTATTCTATGTCTATCCAATTTTATTCTATTGTTCACATGAGACTACCATCACACACACACACACTAAACACTAAACATTGAGCAGACTCAATCATTTGAGTTTTGAACACTTCAAAATCCATATCAAGAAAACCAAAATGGTGCTCAGATATGCTAATACAAAACTTTGGAAAGTGTGAACTTCAACTTCAACTTCCAAGCCTTAAACTCTTAAAGCCTAAAACTTGCCAGTGCTCGGTGGCCTCGTAGCAGGGTTAAAAGGTGACATCAGGCAACATCTGTCCCACACGCACTAAGCCTGAACAGAAGAGTGCCAGTTTCTCATCCTTTCTTTTTTTTTCTCATCTTCACCAAGAGAGAAGGAGGGAACCCTGTGACTGCTTTGAGGATGAAGGGGGAGAATCGACAGAAAAAAAGAGGCCAACTGGTTCCCGGAAAATAATTAGGATTGAGCTATGGAAAGATCAGAGAGGGGTGACAACACAGAAACACCCACAGCACCCTGAGACTTCTCCTCAAATGCTCTCTCTGTCATTCTCTTTCTCTCTCTCTCTCTCTCTTTTTCTGCTCTGTGGGCCTAATCATTGTCTCTGTGTCTTGGAATGCCATCCCCTAGAAAGCATCTCTGTTCTTACTTATGAAGTTCATTAACTAAAGGGTTGAGCTGGTATGGATGGCTTTTTATTTTGTATAGTGCCCCATTACTGTGTATCTCATTTCCGGAACACCGTCACTGTCAGTCAGTGAAACGTGGGTGCATATTTAGGGCTGTGACAAAAAAAAAAAAAAAAGACTAGACACGACAGCGTCAACATGCTTTCAGTCTGCAGGCTTCAATTAGTGCCCCCTCACACAGTCTCTCTCTCTCATTCACTCCCAGCATCACTCTCTTGCTCTCTGCATCTCTTTCTCTCTCTCTCTCTCTCTCTTTCTCTCTCACACACACACACTCACTGTCTGCATCTCTCGCTCTCTGCATCTCCTTCTCTCTCTTACTCTTTTCCTCTCTCTGTCTCTCTTTCTCCCTCTCTCTCTCTCTCACTCTCTGCATCTCTCTACATCTCCCGTTTCCAATCCTCCCTCTTAGTTTCTGCCTCTCTGCTGTCCATCCCTGCTCATTCCTGAAACCGTCTGTTTCCTTTTCCATGCCATCAAGCCATGTGAAAACATACATACACACACACACACACACGCACACGCACACGCACACGCACACGCACACACACACACACACACACACACACAGATCCTTCCTAGCATCCACAGGGGGATTACCATCCTCTTAACCCCAGCTGGAGAAGGGAGCTGGTCTCAGGCCCTGCCAGCACCCATCCTCTCGTTTCAGCCTCAGCCCTGGCTGCTGCCTGCTTCTGGGTCATGTCAGCCTGCCTGACTGTCTGCCTTCCTCCAGCAGTGGGCCCCAACTACCTCTGAACACACACACACTCTCTCTCTCTCTCTCTCTCTAAGCATTTCAAGGCAGCCAGACCCAGAGTCTGACGCCTAATATGAGTACACAGTACATCTGCTCTTCTCCTCAGAGAGAGAGAGCGAGCAAGTGAGCCAGGGAAAGGAGGGGTTGAACTGCTGATGCTGGACCAGCAATGTACACAGCACAGAAGCACTAGGATTACAAGGAAGAAATACAGCCAATGCTTTGGAATTCTCATGAGGAACCTTCCAAAAGCTGCAGTGGGAAGACTACACAACAAAGGTGTAAAGAAAACCATTGTGCCCCCCCCCCCCCTTTTTATTTCATAACTACACCTACTACACCTACTACCAACCCCACCAACCACCCCCAACACACACACACACACCACGCACAACCAACATGGCTTTTTTTTAATGAAAAGTAGAAAAAAACACGGATTTACACAGCCCTCCGAGCGTAAGACAAAAATGTAACAGTCCTTTTCACATTCAAGTTTACTTTACAGGAGGAGGGCAGAAAAAAGGAAAAAAAAAACATAGAAAATTAAGCGATGAATGATTGAATAACCATTCCATTCCACCTAGGTCTATATTCCCTGTGGATGCATGTGGAGGTAGAAATCACCTATTCTGGTCTGGCAAACGAATTCCATCACCGTTTCCATGTGGTGTCCACAGGTCGCCTTAGGGACCATCAAGAGGAGCAAAAGGGTTCTTGTTGGCCTAGAGTTCAACAGCACTTGTGTGCATCTGCCCCAGCTAATGAGAGGATTATGGCAGGCCTGTTTACCTCCATATCCATATTAAAAGGGACCATGTTTAATTATGGGGGATCATCCCTATACACACACACACAAACACATACACACACACACACACATTTTATCCTCCTATATCAGAGATCACTGTTCACTGCGTTCTAAATGTGACTCAGGGAAAGAGAGCACCGAGAGCATCAGAGGGAGGCAGGCCCTGGTGGTAACCACGGTAACCAAAGGGATGGGTTCCCCAACAAGCTCATCAAAGGAGGAGGGAGAGGAGAGAAGGAGAAGGGAGGGAGCTGGGAGCAAATCTACTTCATTGCAATGTCTCAGAAGAAGCAGACATGAGACAGAGTGTGTGTGTGTGTGTGTGTGTGTGTGTATGTGGGGGTGGGGATGTTGAATGAGAGAAAGAGAGCCGGTATGTCTGACAGTGAGACAAGGGGAAGAAAAGAGAAGGTGAAGCTGTGAACTCGTACTGCAAAAAGACAAACCTAATTACCATTCATTTGGAGAGAATGTGCTAAGGAAGAATCTGACACCCTTTCCACAGCTTATATAACATGATAACATGCACCACAGCACTGGGGCCCTCTCTCATCTTTTTTTTATCCTGTCCTCCTTTCTTCCTTCTCCCTACTCTCTTGTTCCATCACAGTAAGCCGAGGCGAGACTTTGGCCTTGGTGCTGGACTCTTTGTTGGGGAACTTGAATGAAAGAGTCACTTCTGTAGAACTAAGGACAGCCAGAGAGAGAGAGAGAGAGAGAGAGAGAGAGGATTGGCATGTGCAAGGTTAATAAAGGACCTGTAGCCGAATAAAGGTAGGTGTGTGTGTGTGTGTGTGTGTGTGTGTGTGTGTGTGTGTGTGCACTGGTAATGGGTTGTGTTTTTGTATGTGTGTTTGTTTGTGTATGTTCATGCACTGGTGGTGGGTTTTGTGTGTGTGTGTGTGTGTGTGTGTGTGCCTATGTCTGTGTGTATGTGCATGTGCTGCTAGTGTGTTGTGTGTAGTGACAGAAGACATGGGTTTCTCTCTATCCTTGTGTTAGCAATGACGACCTGGGCTCAGAGACTACCTCTCATCACGCTCCCATACTGCCAAAGAAAAAAACAAACAGATGCTGTCTCTCTACAGCTCTCCTTCTCTGTCTTACACACACACAGAGCCAGGAGAGATGAAGGGAAAGATTGAGAAGTGCACCAAGACACACACAGAGACAGAGCGACAGAGAAGGAATTCAGGTCATCCGTATAATGTGAGGTGGATGAGCCAGCACCGCAATTCAAACGCGCCAACTTCTCAGGTCTTGAGATGCACCGCGGCCCACCAGAACCAGAGTGACCTGCTTGAATTTAGGTCTCTTTTGTTTTCACAGTCTAACTCCAGCTAATTCCATGCATATATTAGCTCCCACAAAAGACCTCTACTTTAGCGTCGGACACAAAAACAGGCATCTTGAATGGGATGGTTTAGTTGCCCCTCCATTCAAAGTGTAAAATTTTTTGTTTTGTTTTGTTCATCTAGACATTTTCTTTTGTTGGACATTTTTCATTATGAAAATACAAGCTTGGGTTATAAATAATGGATCCAATTTTCTAATATAATTATTATTGTTATCAGTTGCATGGATGGCATTTACTGTGCAAGCACAAAGAGTGGCTTTTTATTTTCTGCTCTGGGCAGGGAGCCCGCTGCACGGTAAACTAATTAGATTGGCAATTTGCCAGCCGTGGCGTATCAGTTTTAACCTTCCTCACGGATACTCACAAACCTTCTGGCTTTATATTTAGCCTCTTCTTGATGTCAGTGTAGTCGTGTGTGTGTGTTGGGGTGCGTGGGGTGTTGGGGTGTTGACACACACTCACACACACTCACATACACAGAGACCAACACACACATACAAAATCATTTCACCATCAAACCTGACATCAAAGGGGAGCGTGGTGGGGCGTCTATGATCCTCCAGTAAACACAATCAAGGGAGTCAGAAGAAGGTGTGGAGGAGAGAGAGAGAGAGAGAGAGAGAGAGAGAGAGAGGGAGAGGGAGAGATGGTTGGATGAAGAGAGTGTGTATGTTTGAGATAGTGAGTGACAGTGAGAGAGAAATACACAGCAAGAAAGAGCAAGAGGGGGAGAGATTGAGAGAGACAGAGAGAGAGGAGTGACCATACATAGCTAAAGAGACTCAGATGACTGAGCAAGAAGAAGAATTAAGGTGGGTGAAAACAAACGTCCAGGCGTGGGCGATGGAGGAGAGGCTTTTCAGATGGAATGACTCTCCTTATCCGATCGTTAAAAGAAAAGAGAACAGGGTATGTTTACCACTTCTCTCTACAAGCTTTAACAGCTTGCCCAATGAGGTCATCTTCACACATTTGCCTAGATGAGGCTCACATGGCCACAGAAAACCCACACTACAAAGGAATTGATTGATTGAGTCCACTCTCTGTAAAGACACATCTTTCTACTTGCTGGAACACACTGCAGCATCCTGGAAAATGGTTGTATTTCCGTGATGTGATATTGTGCATTAATGTGCCTTTATGTTGACTTGTTCTCCATGCAGTAAATAAGGTTGCCTGACTCGTTTTCTCGTTTCTGATAATATTTCAGTTAGTCACGAGTTGCCCACGGCATCCATTTCAGCCGAGTAGCTACTTGCGAGAGGCTTGCATTAAATTGACTGGAAGTAACAAATTTTCTGTAATAGAAATCCATGTGTCTGAACATATGTAACCAGGGCTATCTCTCTCTCTCCTCCACCCTCTTTCTCTCTCTCTCCCTCTCTCTCTCTCTCTCTCTGTTTCCTTGTCAGTTCTTCCTCCCCCGTCTCGCTCGCTGTGTTTCTGCAGAAGAGAAGATTGCAGCTGGCATGCTCTGTCATTTGGTTTACCTGTTTCCCATTCAGCCATCTTTGAGAGTGAGAGGGTGGGACACTAGGGAACACTATCAAGCCAAGTCTCTACATTCCACTAAAAATTCTACACACATACACACACACAAACACACACACATATACACGCACATGTACATACACATGACACACACACACACAAACACACACACAGTGTATGCTTGCATCACAAGGCAGAATCCAGAACTACCCCCTGGCATGTCTGATTACAGAAAATCTAAAAAGGAAAGAAAAAACACAAGGCGAGATGAAAGCAGAAAAAACAGACTAAACCATGAAATTCTGTTTTATGTGTACGCGTCAGTGATGAAGCTCTGTATGCACGTTTCCTGAATTAAAAAAAGTGAAGGAAGGAAGGATGGAGGGATAGAGGGATGAAAGGATGGAGGGAAGAATGGAGGGGGGCTAAACAAAATAATAGAAGCTCCTCGTCATTACAAACATCATTATGGGAATCAACGACATGCATGGGATCCAGTAGGGGATGCCGTGAAGACGTGAACGTGTGGTGAACGCAGGCATGACAGACCCTTTCATCATATCGAATAACCATAGGAAAATAATCATTTGTAAACACTGTGCCATGTGCATCGGGTAAGGAACCTGGCTAGCGTGCTAGTAGCCTGAAAAGTTGTGGGTTTGAATCCTCAACCCATAACTCCCACCGTTGTGCCCTTGAGCAAGGCACTTAACCCTGAGATTCTCTAGGGGAGACTGGCTCTAAACAATTGATAGTTGAATACAAGTGTCTGCAAAATGCATAAATGTAAATGGAGAGCATCAACAGCAACCTCCAGTTCAATATAAGTCATCTCTCTCTTTCTTTCTCACACATTCTCTCTTTCTCTGTGAAATGTAATTTATGTGGCCAAATGGTATCCAAAATTTTAACGGCTGCGCTGCCTCTCTCCCCACCCCACCCTACAGCCTCTTCTTTCCTTCCTTGCTTTCTTTTTGAGGACTGTTCATCACCCATTGCCCGGGTAAGAGATGCTAACCCGAGGCAGCATGATGCTCCAAATTTCTAATTGGTTTTCATAGCTCGGTGAGCGAGTGAGCGAGCGAGCAGGGCCGAGTGTCACTGCTACCGGCATCACTGCCACCGTAACCGCCACTGATGCCATTTCCCTGAATGTGCCGAGCCAACAACGCAATGGCTTCATTTGCATGGACGCCTTATCTGTGACTGGCCATATGGCAGCGGCCTTGCAAAAAGAACACCGAGGTCTGGAGCTCAGCTCAGGGAAGTGTTCTCTTTTTTTCCCCTCCTTCTTCTTCTCTTTCAGGAAGGTTGGGTAAAAATTGAAATGAATAAGAGCGGTTGTGATTAGCCCTTAAGAATGCTCTCAGGAATGGAGAGGTGGGATAACTAAGATTGCCATAAGACCACTTCCAGTGCTACTCAAGAACAAGCCAAGCAGGAGGGCATTAAGTGGCAAAAACTGATGACTTCCGTCTGGCTGTAAAAAAAAAAAAATGGAGAGTGGAGTGGGTGTTTTTTAAAATGAACTGCAAATCGCTAAGTAAGTTATAGGAGGGAGGATAAAATATACATTTACAGAACCTTACTCACTCACATCCTTTTTTTCAGTTTTATTTTTTATGCTGCTGTGTTACAGAAACATCCCTTCAACCTCTGCCGAGCTCAAATGAGATTTTATGAGGAGGCAATTCTCTTCCACGTATAAGTTACAGTAAATTGGTGAGTGGTGGATGCCCGCCCACTCCAAAAGGCTTGAAAAACGGGGACAATGTTTCAGCACTAATGGACGTGGATGGACCATCATCGCCTGGTAAGTGGACTGCCCAAATGGCTGCTGCTCTTTTTTTTGCAATTTTTTTGTTCAGTTTTACAGTGACTGAGTAAAAAGTATGATGCACTAATAGTGGAGAACTTCAGGGGGAGGGGGGGGTTCCTGAGAAATGGTCATAGCCATGCCAGTGTGCCTTCTCTAAAGTTGTCAGGTATGGGAACAGCGACCTACTGATTCTTGAGGACTGTCAGTAAACAAAGAAGAGATGTGAAGAGGGAAAAAAAAACAGGGAGATTTTGTAGCCAAGATGAAGGGACACTTCTACTGAAGTCTCACAGACTCAAAGAGAATAACCAAACTTGAGAGGTTGGGACACAGTGACCTACATTTCATCTTCGTCCAAAACTGAGAGAAAAATAAAACTGAAAAAAAAAACAACAACAACAACAAAAAAAACAATCCTGTATGGCCTTTTACCGATCCTCATTAGAATGGGGATTCTGTGGCATGCGCTTGAGTCATGCAGTCAAATTCGCTCCAAACAACAGCAGCTGATGAATATCTATGGTGAGCTGTTTCTCCCGCGCTTCAGATGAAATGGAATTTCATGAGCCACCTCTTACTTTCTCCTGCCTTGCCAAGACGCCTCATCTGTCAGCGCTGCCGGAGTTTCTGGATCCGTGATTAGCATGGAGATTGGAGCTTCATCTTTTTTTTTTTTTTTTTTTAAACAATGTTCCTTTATTGTTATTTTTTACCCAGTTCTCTCTCTCTTTTTCTCTTTCATTCTCTCCCATTTTTGTGCTTGAGAGTATGGGGACCATGGATGTGCTCTAATTTGGCCTGGAGCATCCGTTATGTGTGTCATCCTGAGGAGGAGCCTGAGATAGCATCTCTGTCTTTAAGTTTTGTGGTGTTTTTTTTTTCAGCTTTTATTGTTCTTCTTGTCAGCCCACTCAAGCAACATCTTCAACACTATGACATCAATAAACTATGTCATTACTAAGATGGCTCAACAGTGGATGATAAGGAGCATAATTTGTCTGATAAATAAAATGACACATTTTCATGTTAATATATTTGTTATAAATAAAATAACCCAAATGTGTTTGAATGGATAACTCCAGTAGCGTACAGCAATGCCTGCTCTATTGCATGTACACCCTAGTCTTTTGATTTCAATCACTTTAGCTGACAAGCCAAGTGAGGGCTGTAGCTTCTCTTCCCTCCATCTGTCTGCACCACATCTTTTCAAGTGCACTCACAATCCACTGTTCTCCTGGGCTGTCCTGTCCTGGCGGAACGCTCCGGAAAAGTCTGCTTTCTCCCAGTTTGGCTTGTCTGGAAGCGCACTGCCTCCTGTCACGGCTACTGTGGGTTATGATGTTAAATGGAGCAGCGAGCTGAACTCCTGTTCGTATGTATGCCTTTCTGCACCCAAGCGAGCAACGAAACACACGCAGGTCGTACGCAGGTCGTGAACGCCCATCTCTCTCGCTTTGCTTCAGCGAGGTGTCAAAGAAGAGCCCACACTCCAAGTAGCCCCAGAGGAGGAAGTTAGTTTACAAAGCGGTGGTAGTGTAGTGGTTAAGGAACCTGGCTAGTGTGTAAGTAGCCTGAAAAGTTGGGGGTTTGAATCCCAGCTGCCACCATTGTGCCCTTGAGCAAGGTACTTAACCCTCTAGGGGAGACTGGCCCTGGACAATTGATAGTTGACAAGTTGCTTTGGATAAAAGCTTCTGCTGAAAGCATAAATGTAAATGTAAAGCTTCCACGTCACACATCTGTGCTTGTCGCTTTGAACCCCTTGTTGCTTTTTATCCCTATCTGTATAGTATCTATACAGTGTGTGTGTGTGTCTTTCATCCATATGTGCCTTTTCATCTACAGAGAATTATGATATGATTCACAATCTATAAAACATCTGCTAGAAAATATGTTCCCATCTCTCTTTGTTTCCCCCAAACACACATGCAATAGACACATAACCATAACATTAGTGAAAAAAGAAAAAGGTAACCAAACTGATTGTTCATAGTGGTTTCAGCTAAAGCTTGTTCATGATTACATGACATTCCCAGATAAAGAGACCCGTTTTGCTTTGTTACATCCTACTGGCATCCTACCAAGGGCCATTGAACATCACTTTGGCTTGTAAAGAAAAGCCAAGAAAGATAAAAGACAAAGAAGACAGAAGGGCCTGGGAGAGAGGTGTGTGTGTATTTGTGCGTTTGTCTTTTTCATTTCAGGCCAGGTTCCCCATCTCTTCTTCTCCACCTGTTGTTGCTCGCCCCCTCCTGTGTGCTCTCCTGTCATGTGTGTGTGTGTGTGTGGGGTCTCCTGAGGGGGCTCTCACTGAAAGCCACATCGAAAAACAGGAAAGCATTTTTTTTCCCCGTTCTCTCTCCCCCGGTGCCAAAAGCACATGACAGCACAGCTCCAGACTCTGTCTGATGGTAAACTCTTGTTCTTTGACATTTGTTTGTAGGAACTGGGTTGGGAGACAATTTTTCAGCTTCATGAATAGTCATGTGGAGCCCCTTAGCATCAGCAGGCATTAAAAGCTTAAGTTTCTCAAAGAACCTTCGGCACTTAACTAGAAAGAGGTACGCCGGATTTTCTTTCTTTCTTTCTTTTTTTTTGAGGGGGAGATATATATTGATTTGTGCTTAGATGAGGTATCAGATTAAAGCTTTGAGCCCCAAAGGCGTTTGTGCTGTGAGAATCCAAGGGCACCCAGATACTAAACGTTATTATTTCAGTTAAAAAGTGGACTAAAAGGTTTACTGGCTCTTCCTGTACCAACTTGTGGACGTGGAAAGAAAAACAATACATGATAATGTGAAAACCCTCCATCGAGGAAATGAAGCTAATGACTTGAACACTCACACTGGATGCTTTGCTTGGCATGCAATTCAACATGCCAAACATGCAACCCGGTGGCAACCCAGCACAGCAAATGTGATTTACGCTGGACGCTTAATTGATTATAAGAATTAATGGCGGCAATTTTTTTTTTTTGTATGAATCGTAATGAGCGCCAAAGTGTGAACCAACACCACTCCCCCACCCCCCCACGCTCGCATGGCTGCCATGTTTACCCATAAAATCCAGAAGATTTACAGATCCACAGAGATCGGAGGTGGTAGATGGAGTTGGTGGGTGGGGGTTGGGCGCATGATGAAACCTGGAGAAAATTACGACTACGTCTGGTCTCCAGACGCTCCAACTGCGCACAGATCCATCGAGTCGGCAATCATGGGAGGAAAATTAAGGTGGCATGAGTGGAGCGGTGGGTGCCCCATGCTGGGGTCAGCAGAATTCAGGAAGGAATATATGAGGACTGTCAATGCTGAGAATATTCTAAAGCACAAAGGATCACCTTCACTACACCTTCAGTTGTGCATGAAATAAATGGAGTTAGTGGGAGGCAGAGTCAGGCAGACAGACAGACAGACAGACAGACAGACAGACAGACAGACAGACAGATAGATAGATAGATAGATAGATAGATAGATAGATAGATAGATAGATAGATAGATAGATAGATAGATAGACAGTTATGAAGAGACAGAAACAGAGATGGTAGGAATGCAAAGAGAAGCAGAGTGAAAGCAATAACAGCAATAAAAAATATGTGCAGAGAGAGAGAGAGAAAGAGATGGTGGGAGAGATAAGATGAAAACAGTGAGGCAGTAGCTCCTTCAGGAGATGCTTAAACAAATGGAAATAGCTGAATCATGGCACTGGACACGGCTGGATAGGCAGGCAGTTCACACAGACTCATTCAAACAAACACAAACACACACACACACACACACACACACACACACACACTGCAGACACAGGTCAGAGTTCTCCCTGACACCCAATTAGTGGCACTGGAAATCAATACAACGTAAATGTTCCACACTGGGTGTTTGTTTCAATCGGTCTGAGCTGTTGTCTCACATCTATGATGTCATGCATCACAGCACAGCTCTAGTCAAACAAAGCATAGAGCTGGACACCACAAACAAGGTAAGAGCCCCTCCAATCAACATTAGAGGCTGTTCACTGCTTAGTAAACAACCTGCTCATGCATTCTCCGACACTGGTTTACCTCCGGATTGCCACCTGCTAAATGTCTTTATAACGAGCAACAGCATAAATCAATAGGCGGACAAGAAATGAATGCAGTTCACAAAGCAATCAAAACACTGGAATGAACGTAGTGTTCAAGAGAGTCAGAAAACAACATTTGCACTACAGAGTGACTGTCTCTCCCATTAGAGGACAAGCCAAAACGAAACTGTTGTCTGCACTCAAAGGTGTCACTGGATTGTGGCCATTGTGATGATGCTAGTTATCTGTGACATGCTAACTAGAGGATGCCCCACAGGTGTCATTAAAGGGGGAAGGGGTGATCAGGAGGTTGGGTTGTTGCACCCACTTCCAACATTGCTTTTCAGCATTCAATCTTAATTAGCAGCGTGCCATAACAAGGCATAACAAGGAGTGCTGCCCGGATCCATTCATTGCTAAATGGCAAACAAACATAATTACTGTCACCAAAGGCAGGTGGGAGAGCAAATGCACACCTAGCCATTCCGACACACACACACACACACACACACACACACACACACACACACACACATACACACAGCCTTTTCATCTCCTTCTCTCAGTCTCTCTCTGTTTGTGTCAGTCTTTGAGCTTTGTTGGCTTTGTTGCATTTTTTTCTTTTCATTTTGTTATTTATTTATTTTTTTTTACTTTTTTTTTTAAAGTGGATCTGTCCGCCTTCTCACAGGCCATTGTCTAAGGCTTGACAGCACACACAGATGACACCTGGAGAGACTCACAGTAAACAGTCAAAGTGAGAGAGAGAGGGGGAGGGTGAAAAAAAAATGATGGTAAGGTTGAGTGTAGATGACAGAGAGAGAGAGAGAGAGGTTGAAAGGAAGAAAAGAGAGGGAAGGAGAGAGCAGACTTGCACCTCCATAAATATCAAGCTGGGGTAAAGGCCGCATTAACAGTGAGTCCAGCTTGGGAAGAGCCATGAATCCAGGTCAATAATATGAAGCGGCGTCACTGCACATAAATCTGGGAGAGAGCACAAACGAAAGAGGGAGGTAGTGAGGAGAGGAAAGACTTTCTCTCTTTTCCATCCCTCTCTCTTGACCTCCCCCTCAGTTTCACTTACCTTTCTCTCCCTGCTTACCATGCTTTCTTTCTTGGCCTCCCTCGCTCTCTCTCCCTGTGTTTTTCTCTGCCTTTCGCTCTCCCTCTTGTTCTTCTGCCTCCCCTTACTTCCCTGAGCGTGTCATCCTGTTTTCCTACTAAACAAAAGAACAGGAGGCGCAAGAGCGGAGGGCATCCAGGGGCATCTGCTGAGCCAACCAACGGCCCAGAAAACACGCTCCCGAAAATCCAGGCGCCAGGGGGAGAGAGAGAGAGGCAGACGATAGGAACATAGAGCGTGCAAGTGTCACTGGGTGCACACAGCGGTGCCCCAACTGATCCCACCACTGCTTACACAACACTGAGACTAACGCTAAAGCTAATTTAGTGCCATGGAGATCAAAAAGCACGGGAGACCTGCACATCAACATTGCTAAAGGTTAGCGCTTTTCCAGGCTGCATTATAATCAGGCTCCATGACGGCGGGGTCTGGTCCCACGCAGGTGATGAGCAGAAGCCCACCGACTCAGCTTTTAAAGGGATATTGCTTCCCCGTCATCTGATGTGCTCCATCATGTGTGCAGGGGTGAGAGAGAGAGAGAGGGAGAGCAACACTGTGGATTGCATTGCTGTGTGGATTAGAAGCTGCTGCTGGAGGCAACAATAGCCACTTGAGTGGCGGCTGCCTCAGAGCCTAATCTGGCATAGATCTGACTCATTTGAGCAAGCACCACAGATCAGGTCAAACCCATCCCACCTTCCGGCGCCATCCACTAATAATCATTGATTCAATTTTTGGTTCAGTACGGTGAGGACGGCATTTGTGTAGGTTCAGTGTAGAGTAGAGTGGTGTTGTGTAGTGTAGTGCAGTGCAGTATTCTGTAGTGTATTGAGATTAACACATTGAGTCCCGTCAGTTCTAAGAAATGACTAGATTAGATAGATTATAGATGTATATTCAGTCTGGTTCTGAGAGATCAATCTGTCATTGTTGAACTACAGGCTAGGCCCCATGCACCTCATGAAGCATGGATTAATGTTGTGGATCCTTGACAGGTACCTGCAGACCTTCTAGAAGATGACATTAATAGGAGGCCTCTCAGCGTGGTCCGTCTACACTGAAGGCTATTTCCTGCCAAGGTGCTGGTGGACAGACACGTGTAAAACTCACTCAGCAGGAACCGGCTTTAGCACTCCATAAAAATGGACAATGCTGTGGAGCCAGGGTAGACGTGACTCATGGCAGGATGATCAAGCTTCAGGCGTATGGGAGATGCGCTTTTCTTTACTTCTTCAGCAGGAGTCCACTGAGACCCTGAAAGGGACCTTTATTTGTTCTGGTGAGATATGAGAACAGTCAGAAATCTATATAACCCATACCAGCAATCACAGCTGCTCCTTCATGGAGAACATGACATAAAAATGGCGTCATGCCTGTAAGAAATCTTGTGGGAAGGCTGGCCAAGCTTGTTGTATGGTGTCATGGAACCTTAGTAATAACTGTCTGGATTTCGGGTATCTTACTCACTGCAGGGTATTTTATTTCTACGGATACCCCAGCCACAAAGCAATTGGTATCACCCATTCAATCGCAAAAGAAGAACGGAAGAAATTGGATGTGCTTTTGTTGTGATAGCCTATGTTATTTCAAACTCCACAGTAGTGAATTTTACGAGCTTTGTGGTGTGAAAATACTATAACTGGGCAACAAAAGATGTTGCACAGAGTCAGGCTCCTACAGTGAGAATCTCTGACAGCAGGGGAAAAGGACACTAAGAGTTCAAAGATAGGGACGGAGAGAGAGAGAGAGGGGGAGAGGAGTCTCCAGCACTTTCTTCTCATCTCAACAGGGTCTCTATCTAAGGGGAACAGTCCATTTCAGACGCAGCAGAGACAGTCATGTCATGTTAGGGAAAGGTTGAGGATGTTAGGAGATTGAGAGAATGAGACAGATTAGAGAGCGGAAGAAGAGACAGAGAAAGAAAAAAGTGTGGGCGAGAGAGGGGGAGGGGGTAATGAAATTAGGTCTAAAAAGACCAATTTCACCAAGCACTCAAGTTTGGTTTGAAGGCTGAAAATAAATCCCTATCAACCATTAGGATGCTAATTGAAAGAGGAAGCACTTCTGACCTCTTGTTAAGGAAGCCTGCTGCTGAGCAGCCATGTTTAATTGCACAAAAGCAGAGACACTTGTCGTTTCCGAAACAGCACCCTGTTGTAGGACATACTGCATACAACCTGGAATGTACCATGTATCATGCTAGATCTTTTGTTGTTGTTCTCAGTTGGGAAAGTGTGTGCTAATTTTACTAAATACTTGCAAATTTTACAAACAGAGCTGACTTAAAGAATGTGCACAATTCAGTCAAACAAGGACACATTCTCTTGAATCAAAAATCAAAATGGCACCTTCCTGTTCCTGTTGTATGCAGTATAGAGCAGTATGCCATTTTGGAAACAGCAACTGTGTGGATAAAATTTGCTTGGCTGAAAAAAATGAAAAAAAAAAAACCAAATACACCAGCCATTTCCTGCTGAATGACTGAAAGCCTTGAGTGGCAGGATGTCACATCTCCCCAAACCCAGCTGCAACCACTACGGCATATTTGTGTCATTACACTTCTGGTAAATTGCCCAAGATGTGGTTGCACAATTACATCCAGGGAGGCAACAGGGAGCACTTTCACACAGGCATGATGTAAGAGACCTACCACCCCCAACCCCCTCCACCCCCTCTGTAAATGTCCCGGCTATCAGTAAGTCTCTTGGACATGCCAACCTTAAAATGCAGAGGGAAGGAGGCATGTTGCGGCTGGTCAACCTGCCCCGAGGGGCCTATGTATTACCCACCTGAAAGGATACTACAGGTGTGGACTACATACACACACACAAAAAAAGCTGAGGCCTGGAAAGATTAGCCGGGGAGAAACCATAGAGAAGGCAGAGGGTTGTGCTCTCGCCACTAGAAACTGACTCTTCTGTCTTCGTTTCACATGACACAAGCCCTGAAAAATGGTAATGGTGGACAAGAGCAACCAAAAAAAAGAGCAAGGATCGAGTTGTTGTTTACAAGCAGTGAGTCGGTGTCGTTGTTGCTGTTCGAAAGGGCCTCACACACAAAGAACCCAGGCACACTGAATTAGACTAATGCATGGCCTAGAGGGGGAGGAAGACACATTACAAGTGGACCCAGGACTACAACTCTCCGTGGTGAGCAAGCAGTAGACAGCCATGATGAAGCGGAGCAGCGGTGATGCATGGATGAGCAGGAGGAGTAAAGACAGCCAACAGCTAGAGGAGCACCTTTATTTATTTATATATACTTTTTGGGTCATGCTGAATCAACTGATTGAAATGCATTCACTTCTCCTTATTCTCTCAATAATGCTACAGTGATTGAAATTCTAGGTTACAAAGATGAAGAGGGGAGTCTCAACAAACTTAAATACATAGCACTAAATAAGCGATTGGCCACATTCATTCATCGTGTGGAGGGTTTCGTGACAAAGCGTTCAAAAATCATCCAACATCAAAGAGAGGGGGGGGGGGCCTCATTTGCCAGTGCCTGGTGCAGGGCAGCTGCAGTGTGGCGCTAATGAACAAATCAGCCCTTTCCTTTGCAGATGGCTGCTCTGTTTATGGCTGTCAAAGAGCACACAGGTGTGGAGCAGCTCAACTCAAGCCCTCCCCTGAGTGGCCCAGCCGCTAGCGTGTAATGGGATGTCCTGGAGAAGGTTACCACATCGACAACCTAATTACCTGCTCTATTTTTTGACCACAGGAGCCAGGCTTACAGTCTTACTGTGTACGGCAAGTGGCAGTTCAGAACATAAAGCCGTTGCTCCAGGGCACGTCTTTTTTTTTTCTAAAGGATGTAGGAACCAGCAGAAGCACTTGCCTGTGGATAATTGCCAAGCTGTAATGTAGAGGGAGGTTAACCGCTTGAGTCAAACGTTCCAGCAGAAGAACGCCATGCTGTACCATGAAAAAAGGGGACACCTCATCCCGAAATTGTATTTTCCCACTTCGGATTTTCCGACCCAAAGCTAATGTCATTTTGTAGTTACGGAGTCTGCCACTGTAGGCTGGAGTGAAAATAAAGAAATGTGCAAACATGCAAAAGGCTGATAGCAGCTTCTTCTCCCTTTTTCCTCTCAGTCTTTTTTTTTTTAAATCTGTCTTTTCTGTTAATTCCACTGCATGCTGCTGACAGAGGCAAAACACTAGAGGATTCTGCCAAAGCCGCCAACAAATAAACTCTCTCACCCCTTTGGTACATTTTTTCCCCCTTTAAGATAAAGCCCAGGAACGTTATCCACAACCCCGACTGCCTCTTCACCAACCTCAACGAGGAGTCCAGTTCTGGCAGGGCCAGTTCAGCACCGCGGACAGCGCTCGTCACAGGACAGGGAAGAAGGCAAATGGAAATTCTTGCACTTTGAATCAGGTTGGATCGGTTTGTGTGACTCGAGTTCCGACGAACAGGCCTCTCTTTAGCATTTCTCCGTTCCCTTTGCCAAAGGGGATGACGTCTTGCTCTTCATCCCTTTGCTCGAAGCATCTTGCCCTTGCCAGAATTTGGTGCACTGCTGGCAAAGCACATTATCTGACCACTGCAGGGGTTCTAATCCACAAACACAGCCTATGAAGAAATGGTTCAATAGTGTCAACGAAACAGCTGTTCCCAGGCCCAAGGATGACACATAAACGTGTGTGTCCGCGATTTTGTCAGTCTGTGTGTATGTGTGTGTGTCTAGGAGAATATGTGCAGCCATGCGTGTGTGTGTGTGTCTGGGAGTGTATGTTCAAACGTGTGTGTTTGTGTGTATGTGTGTGTGTGTGTGTCTCGGTGTGTTTAAAAACCTGAATAGCAGCTGCTCTGAGCTGCTTTGATGGGCTCTGTGGTGGGTTAATGTCGAGGCAGTGTTGAAGGTGTGGGGAAGAAGTACCTACCCCACAGCGAGCACAGCGAAGCAGCTTAACCACCTTGGCTTCCCCTCTGATTAACTGTAACTCATATCCACCACGCTCAGAGACGGAGAGGCGATTTTCTGCTGACAGACCCTTATCTCTCTTGCCACTGTTTTGACTTTGATGCGGCGCCCCAGCAGCGACAGAAGCCATATGATGTCCCGGCATCTGTGCCGGGAAACAAGTGCTCAGTCATAGCCATTGTTCAAAAATGGCTTAATTCCACCCACCACCCCCTCTTCTGAAGATTGTCAGAAGAGGTGGTCCACAATGGCAGCAGAAAGACTGTACTGCCTCCCTCCATGGCCCCAAATCAGTTCTACTCTCTCTCTCTCTCTCTCACACACACACACACACACACAAACGCACTCTCTGTGTGTGTGAGTTTCTACCCTCCTTGTCGCAGAATGGGACAGAAGCAGATGTGACACCTAAATGAACTTTCCATGTCGGCTTTAAGCAAACACTTCACAGCAAAGAAATCAGCTATTTCCCACAAGGCGGCCCTTAAGAGCCTGAACTTATTTTCCAAATGCTTTCTAAATCATAACCACTAAGCTTGGCCCATCTGAGGCCCTGTCTGAAGCCCAGAGCACTGCTGTGCAAGACAACGAAGGAATAAAACATCTGACATAATTCTATGTCTTTGATTTAACCGCTTAGTCTATGCATTTTTTAACATTCATTAGAAGGAATTAATTTGAATTAATTTGAAGGAAACCGTAAAGCACGACTAGAAGTTCATAAAACAACAATGTGGCGTGCTACCCAACTTGTAATCAGTGTCCACTTACAGTAACTGTCTGATTTTCAATTGCATTCAAGAGTTTTATTGACACTTATCAGCACTTACTATGCTAATTAAAAGCAACAAGGCCGCAAAACAAAAACGGAAGTATTGTAGGGTGCTTGTTATCATTTGTTGGCAATCATTTCCCTCTTGAAAATAAAAATGAGCAATGAAATCAGTTTGTCTTGGATGAGAAAATATTTCAGCGGTTGACTCAACCGAAACAAGCAGAAAGGCCAAACTCATGCCATTGTAATAGCAGACATCAAAAGCTATGTGCACATATGATCACTTAATGGCCCACACAGTAGGATAATTTACAAGGAAGAGAAAAAGAGAACAAGTTAAAAGACAATTCCTTTCCCTGTGTGATGGGTTCAGTGTGTTTGATGTTGGTGATCAAACACGGAAGAGAAGAGGAGTAAAACAATGCTTATCTCTCTTCAGCAGGACTTCTCTGGGGCAATGGGATGAGAAGACACAAAATATGGCTCAAAAAAAAAAAAAAATCGACGGAGTCTAATTACACTATAAAATATCCAGGCATATGAAATGCTGTTTTTCTGCTTTTGTAGACAGTATGGGGAACAGTATCAGTTCCACATCTTTCAGAAATGAACAGAAGGGCAGATTTATTCAACTTCAAATTCTCTTGCAATGAAAGTGAAACTGAAAAGAAACTTTTCCCTTCATGATTTATTGTGATACTTTCCCCTCTGTGTTTTTTAGGAGGCACTGTTTTTGACCAAATCTTTATTAATGGGTTTCTGTGCTTAACATCCTCCACAAAGTCAAACAATTCCCCTTTTCTTCATCCTTCTTTGCCATTCCCTTCTCATCCCTTGGAGGACTCTACAATATGAAATGAAAACAATCAAATAAATATATGAATAAGTAAGGAAATAAATAAATAAATAACACATATTCGGAGCTGTCAGACCCCGTACCGGATCCATTACTTCAGATTGTTGCCATAAATTGTGCAGGAAACCGTGACAGAAGATGGAATGGCAAAAAAGTTTCTTTTTCAGGCATCAGCTGTCATGATGAACAGCAGGCACAGCATGTTGTATGGTTAGAAAAAGAGTTTGTCTCTTTAGAGAAGATGTGTGTGAACATAACTAGACACAGCATCCACGTCAACTGCAAGAGCTGAGGGCTGCTACTCTACAAGCCTGTGTGAATGTGTAAGCGTCAATGTGTGGGAGTAGGCTGTGCAGTGCAACAGGCCAATGCACTGACATGGAATCAATGCATTTGGCAAATCCAGTTGCTTTCTTTATACTGTTCCCCCATGAATAAAAAAGGAATGCTATATGCTTTAAATGAGTTTTAAGATTTGTGCTTTTTTCACATAATGAAATGACCAGGGAGTAAACAAATCGGTGAGTTTATTATATGAATATAAAGAGCATACTGTATGTGTCATACTCGTAAACAATAACCCAGACTACAAAGAAAATAAACATCACACTTCTGAAGAGATCCTTCAGAAGTCCTTTCAAGTATCACTTCCATCAATGTCCCTCTTGGCTATTTCCAGAGCACACACACACTCTTGCTGAGGGAGCACTAATTGAATGGAGATTAAGGGCTTCCATGTACCTCTGCATGCATTAAGAGAAGATTGCATTCTCGAGTAAGGGAGTTTAAGTGTATGCGTCCTTACTGTCACACCAAGGCGATAGTGGTTCTTTTAATTGGCTATAGTTTTAAAAGCCCTGTTCTTATCCAGCGAAGTAGCACCTTTGGACATGTGAACAACACTATGCAATTAGTCGCCTACTCGCTAAAGAAAGGTCATCAAGCTAGATGAAATGTTGACTAAAAATAAATAAAAAATATGAAGAACATGAAAATGTTGCGAGCCCAAGCTGCTCTGCTTCTGCTGACTAATTTAAAGAGTTCTTGTAAGATGTGCAGTGAAATCCAACATCTGTGTGAGTGGAAAAGCTATTAAACATCACGATGTTGTCTGTCATCTAACAGCATAAAGAATGAGATTCTGAAGCTCTGCCTTTTATTAGGAAAAAAATATCAAACAGCCGAATGTTTTCCCATGTCACACTGATGCAGAGAAAATATAAAATCAGAGTTTTGGGTTCAGTTCAGTTCAGCGAACAGAGTTGGTTGCTCATACTTTTCAACATCACCCTGTCAGCCGGAGTGACATCAGCCACTGAAGTTACAGACGTTTACATCACAGACAAGATCCATAACCAGCCCCAATCTTTCTCTCTCTGTGCCATTCAAGGCCAATTTCCTGACACCACTTGAGAGAAGTGTACTGACATGACTTGGTAAGAGTCCTCCTCCACGTCACAGGGAGCACACGCGTACACACACACACACACACACATGCACACACACACACACACACACACACACACACACACACACACACACACACACACTAAAATAAAATAAAAATTAAATAAAAAACACAACGATCTTAAGTAATCTTCTTCTGCCTCTCTTGCTTCAGGGGGAACTAAATGACTTTCTGGCTGCAGGGTGGTGCCCGGTTTTAGCCATCTGCTGACCAGACAGCCTGCTCCAGTCTACACCACACTACACGCTGCGCTCTGAATAAATCTGCTAGAGGGGCCAGTCAAACCTCTGGACACCACTCATCACCTCTAAACACTGCAATTAGAGAGTTATAGGAGCTCCTGAAACACCAGTGGTAGTTGCAGTACTGCAGTAGCTTCAGGCTCAAGGCATAGCAAAGGAGCAACTAGCAACAACAAAGCCAGCTGATTTTTATTGTTTTCCCACCTTTACTTGTCTGCTTTGTGCTAATTAGGAAAGCTAGTTGAGAAACAGTGTACCAGTGAGGATTTTCACCTTCTGAAGCAGAACTCCCAGAGTTCTAGTGACAGATGACGTTGGTCTGACTTTGTATTTTTTGTTTTGTTTTGTTTTTTCTTCCTTCTGGCCTGGGAACTAGCACGCGGCTCTAAGACGTGAGGTGACATGCACATCGAAGGCAGCTGTGGCCATTATGGAGGAAAGCAGTTGGACCGGGAGGGGAGAAAACAAACTGAGCCGTTGCACTCCACTTCAGATCACTGAGGCTTGTCCACTCAGCTCTGTTAATTAGCACATTTGTGGTTTAGAAAAGAGATATGCATGTTTGTGACTGTGTCAGAATGTGTGTGTGTGTGTGTGTGTGTTGGTGGTGGTGAGGGAGCCCAAATTTAGTGGGTAAAACGAAAGCTAATGAAGAGCAAAAGGCACGCGTTGTCTGACATGAGAGCAATGCAGCATGACACAGTCATTACAAGAGAGACATGGATCAATAGGAGACCAGCCTAAGACTCCCCAGGCATGCAAAACAACTGGTGCTGCTGAGATACTCCAGGAGAATCATGTTGACCTGCCAGGTAACCTGCTCCAGATTCACCGGGTGTGTGTATGTATGTGTGTGTGTGTGTGTGTGTGTGTGTATGTGTGTGTGTGTGTGTGCGTGTGAACGGTGTCAGGGACAAGAGTGTCTTAGAAGAGTGTGCATCTTCCCATGTGTATGTGCGTATGTGTGCTCAGGGTGTCAGAGACGAGTGTCTTAGAAGAGTGTGAATCTTCCTGTGTGTGTGTGTGTGTGTGTGTGTCTGTGTGTTAAGAGTGCATATATTCTCCTGTTTTATGGTCATCTGACTCCACTGGCATATGCACACTTTGAGTTGGAGATCTGTGAGTGTCTGTACTGTGTTGGAGATCTGTGAGTGTCTGTACTGAGTTGGAGATCTCTTAGTGTCTGTACTGTGTTGGAGATCTGTGAGTGTCTATACTGAGTTGGAGATCTCTGAGTGTCTGTACTCAGTTCTTGTAGAAGCAAGTATATGCATATATATGGGTGCGGGGTGGAGGTGGAGGTGGAGCTGGGGGCTGGGGGTTGAGGACGCAAAGGCCCAAGAGGGGAGGGTCATCGGGCGGCCAGAGGAGGAAACAGGAGGGGACAGGCACAGGCAGACAGGGGGCGAGGGGGCACAGCGCCACAGGCGTACGCCTCACGTCTCCAGCTGGAGCACTTGACATTTTCGGCAGAGTTTTTCGAAAATCCTTTCAGCAATGCGAGAGAGGCAATGTTACATTTGTATCAGCGGTGCCATGTGGGAGGCACGCCATGAATGAGAATCTTAAGTGTCCCTGCACTTTAGAAGATTGACATTTAGGTTTAAAGCTTCGAATAATTCCCCATACTTTGGGATTTCAGCCAGTCCTATAGGACGCAATGAGGGGCTTAGTGAGAGATGTGAGAGGTCCTCCAGGTTAGGACTTGAAACAAAATACCCAGACCCCCACCAACAGTGTGTTAAAAGATCGGCTGGGAACATGGATGAAAGCCGACCTGTAAAAAAACAAGCCTGCTCTCTGAGGACGGGCTTTCATTATTTATTTGCTTGACTCATCCATTTGAATGCCCTGTACACAAGCTGTGGTTTAAATAATAATGCTGGAGAACATGGCAATAGAATAATGAACCAACAAATGCATCCATAAATACGTATACTCTCCTACCTGGCTGATAGACTGTGAAAACACTCCATTCTATGGTTTCATTTTGTCAAAACTGCTCTACTTTTCTTTTCATGCATTTTTTAACAAAATTCCCATGGCGACAGTACTTCTTAAAAAGAGGCTGGTAATCCAGAGTATATGAAGTATAAATGTAGCCATAAGACTCCAGTGGTTCGAAATGTACCCTTCCAAAGTAATGCACACGCAATTGTTTAACACACATCAAATTGAGACACACATTGACACATTGAGACAGTCAGAGTTGACTCTATGTTGAAAACAAGACATTTGCTCGAAAGACTGTGTTCTGGGGGATCTTCCCACTGTGAATGCACAAAAAGCAGATTATGGGCACAGCACCATTTCGGAGCCACCATAATTATAGTTTTGATTTCTAATTATTGAAATTATCAGTAGGCCAATTTAGAGAAATGCCAATGTCTCTTGAAGGTCAGCTCAGAGAAAGAAATCCCAGTGTAGAAACTTGCAGCTTGTGGCCACTCAGACTAAACATCACTCTCAAGTCCTTGCCGAGTGGGGGAGGGGGTGGGGGCTGAAAAACAAGTCAACAGGGGTGCAACTCTTCAGCTCATTTCAGCCGATGTGATAATTGTGCAGGCAAACCGGTGGGACTCCTTTAAAAATGTCAGACGCTCTCTTGGTAATTACAGGGATTTAGCAACGACTTCCTCTCTCCAAGCAATTTGAAATGAATTCTTCATTTAAGGATGGAGGGGGAGGGTGGGGGGGTCACAGCAGGAAGGGGTAGGGAGGTGTGTAGAATGGGGTGTGATGGCTCAGGGGTTGTGGTGTTTATTCACTCTTTATGGAACAAGCTTGTGACACATATTTACCCATGCCTTCCATGCCAACATGGCTGAAATTAGAGCGCTTCTTGTTTACACTCCCCAGTGCTCCCCTGTTGAGTTTATTACATTATCTAACCCAGCAGTCTACCTACCATCCCCTACTGATTTGACATGTATTGACAGTGTCATGCCACACAAATTCTTTAGAGTCAAATTGTATCTGGCACCAGGCCTGTGAATAGCTCAAAGAGAAATGGAGTGTATGTGTCAACAAGAACATAAACACACAACACATAAATTAAAAGTAAGTTATTTTTAAAAGATAGCTACCTGCTAGTGTTGTTGCACTTACCACCTAATTCTCCCTGCTGCACACAAACACACACACACGGTCTGAGAAACCTGTTTGTGTACACTGCACTGCCACTCCCAAGATTACACTGTATCTCAGTGTAACAGGGGTCCCAAAGAAGGTAAGGGATGTCTATTGCATTGCCCAGCACAACTGCAGGGGAAAAGATATCATGGAGGAAACTGCCAAGTATTCAGGTGTGACACTGCTGTAAAGGAAAGGAGCACAAACAACATGTCTCTGAGAGACTGAGAGAGAGGGAGCCTTCAGAACGGGAATGTTTTTTCTTTTTTTAATCAACGTAAACACAGGCAGCCACATAACTATCAAAATGACAGTAAACTCAGTCCCTACTAGGTCCCATAGCTTGTGCTACCTAATAATCGCTGCCACTCTGCTATCAAAGAGACCATTAAAGCAATTGAGTCTTTATGTGATGATGTTGTGAGTGAACTTCTAAAAACGCAAACGTGAGCACAGCTGCAAGTCAGCACAGTAAAGGTTTGCTCAGGCAACAGAAGGGACGATAAAAGCAGGCATGGATAAGATTTAATGTTTCATGAAAGGCCATGTAAAAAAATCACCACCAGCCAAAGGTGTGCCCTCATAAAACAATGCCAGTTTATAGATCTTTCCTTAGCCAATACCTTTGTCTTGTTTATTTTCACCTGTTGTTGTTTCGTTAACTGGATGACCACCAAGGAGTCGGTAATAACCCACACATAGACAATGAGAAGATAATAGCACATTTCTTAAGAAAAGAATTCCTAGTTTTTGTGAAAAAAAAAAAACTAAACAAAACAAAACATATTTTTCACCAACCAAGCCTTCCCTGATCGGAGTTTCCACAACACTTCCAGGTCCCTGGTAAACATCTGGTCTTGCACAACAGCCACCAATTACTGGGGAGAGTCCGAGCATCTTTGACACCTGAATGGTGCACTGTCTGATTCGTGGCAGAGTTCACTGTGACCACCGAGCTGACAGCTGTGCCCACTGTCATTGGTGCGGTTCCAGGAACAAAAGGTCAAAGGGTCAGTTTTGTCTCGGCCGCTGTCCAGCTGAGCCAGGGATGAGATGACAAGAACCTTTGGCTGGGCTGTCTATGGCTGCAATCGTGACTGCATCAGAAAATAGGAAACTGACCAAGATGGAGGCATCATGCAGAGTTTATTGTACCAGCTAACTTGTCTGGTGGGGCCTTAAATGAAGAGTACAAGTTGACTTGTTGCAATCCTTCAGCAATGACTCTCTACAAGTCTACAATTAAGGAAGTAAGAAAAGAAAAAAGAAAGTAAGAAAGAGAGAAAGAAAGGAAGTGTGCGCTCTTGGGGCACCCGTCAATCAAAGCAGTCTTTGAGTAATTATGTCACACCTATTGGGATAATGTCTAGACTCTTTCGTCAGCCTGCAAGAACTGACCTAGAATATGACTACAGTTAGGTGGCGACAGTGGACAGGGGTCAGAGTTCAAAAGTAGCTTTTCAGCACATCTCCTGACAGGTCTGGGCTATAAATAGGGGGACCAAGAGGAGAGCAGTGCATACACACAAGCACACACACACACATGCACACACACATGCACACACACACACATACTTAACATACTGTAAAATCCCACTGACCACATTTCACAAAATGCCCAGAGTTGTCAACCTAAAAAAGAACAAGCCTAATGAAGTTCTTCCATCCGAGTAAACCGAGAGCCCAATTTTGCCAACCCTCCAGAGAGCCCCGAAACCACATAACTCACAACCTATTCTCCAGTTATGCTAAATGCCAGACCTGATTTCCGTCCTCCGACAGCAGAGTGTGAGGTAAGCCACATCCCAAGGGCTGCACCTAAGCATAACGGAGAACAGACTGACAGGGGCAATGGCAGCGAAGGGGACACGCTGTTTGGGGACACTACACCTGAGCCTTAGTTACAGTCTCTACTCTAGCAACGAGGTAATGGTTCATGCTCCTATCAAAATCATGGTTCACATGCCCATAAGCAGCTATGTGGTCATCAACAGTTTGCAACATGAAAGTAGCCTACCATATGATTCTTACCATTCTTACCAACCATTCTTACCATTCTTACCGACCATGCAATTCTTTATATAGCATCTTATGGAGTTCGACATGTGTTATTATTAATGTCGAAATCATATAAGCTTATGGATACAGAATGAATAAGCATGAAAACCCATTTGTTGTGCATAAAAAACAATGTTCGAATTAATGATTTATAGATCAGTTCACTTTGAAAATTCATCTATTTTAAGCACTTGTATGTTTAAGGTCTCCTCTTGACAGCCCAGTGAGTTGGACATGAAGATAGGTTCTGCCACAGCTCAGGCAGTAAGGAAAAGAACTCATAAATATTACACATGGTTTCCCTAAAGGGACACTGATTAAGGGGACAGTGCTTGTGTCCACCATGACTGGGTGGGACTGACGAGATGGGTCCCTACACCAGCCTGCTCACAGACTGTCTTAAGACCCCATTAAGGGATGTGCAGTTCTCTGATTGTTTGCAGTGTGCAATATTCTTTCTGACTTCATCACTGAACATGTAAGCTACTTGAATAGACCAGAATATAGTGAGTCGAGTTCCATTGCAAAAAGATATGATTGATCACTAGTTCTGTGTCTGCTGGGAGACCTCTAAGGAGTCATGCCTTGATAATCAGAGACCCTCTACAAAAGCCCAGATGTAAAAGCTGCACTTCTGAACCAGATAACACCTGGTGTTTGCATAGGCTGCACTGCATCCCAGTCATGCTGTCCAGATAGACACTGATTAATACAGCTCAGACCTCAGCACTAGGGTTGTGTGTCTTTATAGTTGACTACATGAGCATGCATACATTTAAATTTCCCCCTATGGAGTGTTTTTTCACCAGCTTATATGTAATCATTTAGGTCCACATTACAGGGACAACAACAAATAGAAACCAGAGAGCAGAAATGTAACAGAATCCATTAAGTGTAGGTAGCTCAATGTGCATTGTCCATCAGTGTGTAAATGTTGTCAATAAAAAGGACACATATACACACACACACTCTATCAACACATAACATGACCACAGATCTCTCAGATGACTGTTTGGGGTCAACCACATCAGAGTCAGAAAATCCCTTAGAGATGACACCGGCATTAAAACAACACAGCAGTTAATCCTCTCTGAGGTGGGTTCCTTCAAACAGGGTGACCCAGCTACCGACAATGACTGGAGGAGATGAACTGGACACCAGGCGAAAGATTCAATCAGTTCCACCTATGATTCCACTAATTACTGTGGCTGTTTTGTTGACCGTTGTGTGACTCACGACATTCTCTACAAATGTGGCAGTGGACACAGTGAGAAATGAGACTCGGTTATTAAATTGTTTGATCTCTGATCGATTGAAGCCGCAGCTTTGTGTGGGCCTGGGGGAGAAGGAGGTGTTGGGGGGTGGGGGTTGCAGCTCCTTCATAGCTTAAATCACTTGCGTGAGAATCGTTGCTGTCTGAGCTTCTTGCATGGTCATGAAACTGCACGTCAAGCATTGGAGGGGCAGTTCAATGAAATCAAATGGCCATAGACCGGAATGGTTAGGTGTGGATAATTGGGTATTTCGTGTCCCACCCTCGTAAATTTGTAGATTTGTACAGATACTGCCAAATCAACGGTACTTGGTACGATGACCCACAAATCGGATACAGATAACCAACGAGGAGGCACTTCGAAGGCACATTAGGCTATTCGCCTTTACCATGCACATTTTGTAAATGTTTAAAATGTGAGTGATCATAAACCTTTAACATGTACCTTTCCCATCTTCCATGACACAGCAAGAACTGTCACGTGTGCATGTGGACTACATCGTAAATAGGCAACTCTAAATAATAAAAAAAAAAAATCGTGAAGTCTGTCCAGGCACGTATGCCATAGCCTAAGGATCTGAGAGCCAGAGCTGTTGAGGAGACTGCGTGAATTATCCTCAGGATCTCATCACACCGCCACCATGCGTCGGGTTATCGGCCAGCAAGAAAAACCATTGCAGCTTGCCAAGCACTTCTTACTAACATGTCATACTATGCTAGAAATGGAGCTTCATAAACTATATTAAAATATCTCATCCCACCGCCATAACAATGACAAGTGACTGAATTAGAATCTTGGGACACATCTGTATATCTCATTCACTGAGAGACTCTTTAGTCGGCTGAGGAAATGTTCATTAGAAATAGTACGATTCCATTAATCAACCACTAAGAGCGTCTTATAAAACCGGGGGGGGGGGGCAATATCCATGCATAATCTGTGACGTATTGATGAATTAAAACACCAGAATCAGCAAATGGATATCACTCGAAAGCAAATTCAAATGCGAGGTAAGTGGTAATGACCAAAAATACAACACACAGAGATACTGCTGAGGTGTTGCCTACGTCTCACCGACTCCCGTTACTACACCTATCATGTGGAAATAAAGCCGAAAGAGCATAACCGGTGCCATGTATCAGCCCGTATAATAAATAGCGCGAAAGTTCCCCTGGATTCATGACAGCTGAGTGACTAATTGCATGACCACCCCGACAGGCTACAGGAGTGCAGTGTGTGTGTGTGTGTGTGTGTGTGTTGAGGATGGCAGATGGGGATAAGAAGTAAGGGTAAGGGTATGGTAAAGGACTATTCTTAGATCGTTTTCAATGTTAGATCTGAAGAAATCGATTTGCATGAAGTATCTATGCCAAAGCGTGTTTGGAGCGCGCAACAGTTCATTACAATCAGCCCATGATGCATTATATGGACAAGGACGGTTCTCTTCCATCACAGTCCAGACATTGTGTGCTGAAATCTAAGCCACTCACATCTTGTACTAGAGTCCAAACGATTGGCACAGACAGTCGAATTTTACAGTGACATGATTTCTAGGTGATGGGGTTGGTAACGATATTTAACTGTGCCCCATCATTTTGTTTGTGAACCGTATAATGCCTTCTCTGATCCTCTCACGGACGGCTGGTGTTTGAAACAGAATTTTAAAAGCCATGGCAACATATCGGGACCACAATATGAACGTTATCGTGTTTCTTTGCGCGCGAAAAACACTTTTAATGGTCACACGTCCAGTTCATAATTATATTGCAGCACAGGTCTCTTCAACATGACATAAACGCGGGGATATGCCATTTAAATGTACCAATGTTCCAAACAGTTCAGTAATTAATGGACATAAGCAGATCACGTATCCGCTTGAGCATACCGCAAGAATTTTTATTGAGCCCTCGCTCAATGCCTGCATTGAACGGCAAACCTGGCAAGTGAATGCGTCTCCCCAGCTCCTGCCTATATTCGTGTATTTTTGCAGGACAGACGGAGATTTCGTATTTATAGGCTACATACAATCATGTACAGGAAATACGAATTTGCAGAAAAAATATATTACATTTCAGGAGAGTGATTACCTACCTCGCACACACGTGACCATCATAAAAAATACGAGATTCCAAAATATAACTCCAGTTTTAATCCTCATTTTCTTAGCTTGTAAAAAGTCTCCTGGACCACGTTTAATACATCCTCTCTTGAAAATGTTAAAGATTTCCGTCGACCTGATGTGATACCCCTCTATGCCATTTATTTTCATGTTTCACATGAAGATAATTGTTCTTTTTTTCGGTCTCCGTCCTTCGACCAGAAGCGGAGCGTCTTATGTTGTGGCTGGCGTGCGGTCACAGCTCGAAGTGAACAGCACTGCTGGGATACCACAGCAACCTTGACTAGGACTCAACCATCTCGCCAACAGGGGCAAAAACTCAGCTCTCAAAAACAGTCACCGGTGCGTCCGTTTGAACTCTGTAATTTTTCAACGTTTGCTCCTTGTTAAAGAGTCATCTTCAAGCTGTCCTATCACGGTGCACATATAAATATATTATATTATGTGTCTAATACGAAGAGGGACCAAACAGTTTTCATAGATAACAGTAATTAAATAACTCTTGCGAGCTCAGATAGAGATCGAGTAAATCTAGAATATCTGAAGTTGTCCTCTTACCCTTATAAAGTAATCTATCACTCAAACAAACAAATAAAACGTACACGAACCATAAATAAATCAATTTCGTTTATCAAACTCTCCCAATGACGCACAACGCTGAAACCATCATGCCTATTAAGTTCGTGGCTACCATTAGAAACAAGTGGACTAGAACCATTCTCTTCGAAGCAAAGCTTGTGCAGTGGAATGGAATGTTCGAGCTGAGATTCGACGTGTGGTCTAAAGCTCTTCTTGGGGATGGGTGATGTGCTGCATGTAATTAGACTACAGAAAAGATCCTTGTCAAAACTGAGAAAACGTTCCCTTACTACAAAACATTTCAGAGAATCGATGCCAATTACTTCCTCAGATATGAAGCAACGACGAGCCACTCCAGAGTCTTCGACTTTCCTCAGCGCTTTTTTACACTTTACACCTTTGCAGATATTTTCAAGGCAGACGTGCCATTGTGGAAGGACGCTTCTGCCATCTACAGGCTATGCATCTTTTCAAATATCCTCCTCGGCAACCAGGCAAGCGGAATCTCTGCCTGTCTCTCTCTCTCTCTCTCTCTCTCTCTCTCTCTCTCCGCCTGCATCTTTCTGCTCCCCTCTCTGACTCCCTCATGCACGCTCTAAAACACAGTACAAACACACAAGCAGGTGCTTCACAGGCAGACACAGTCTAAAATGCAGCTTCGCCCTTTGTACGTGTCGGTTGAGAATCGAAAAATAAAAACTATTATTATACAGCTGGATAACGTACTGGGTTTTGTTGGATAATTTGTACAGTAGTTTATAATAGACGCATATGCTTTCTTGTAAACTCTAATGGATACTTTGGCTTCCGAGCTCTAACGTGTTTGGTAACTCTCCAAGGTGCTGAAGCCAGAGATCAGAGGCGGGAGGGGTGTCCGACAGAATCGATGTTGGTGTACGAGTTAGCACACATCTGTGGATGTTACTGTCTGTTACGGGGCGGCTACTGTGTAACCACTAAGCAGCTGGTTTAAGCAAGTGCAGCCAGCATGCCTCTTTTAGCTTTACCGACGGCCAGCATCTCTTGTTGTATACTTTGATCTACACGGCTTATGTGTCACTTCAAGCTTCATTAAATGACAGCAATATCACACATGGGAGGATCAAGTAGACAATGTAAAAAGATGAGTAGATACACAGGTTTATTAAAGGTAGCGCAAACAAAGGAAGGGGAGCAGAAAGCAAGGCTTGATCTAAGGAATATCTGTGGGATCTGTATGAGATCATGATCACTCATTGGAAGGTTTTTTTTTTTTTCTTTGTCGAAGAGAACAGCAAGCTCTTTTTCTTCTCTACACTAAGAAAATCTAATCCTTGGATTAAGGCAAGGTTTACTTCAAAAATATTTAGTAATAGGAGCAATTTATACCAAGTACTTGAAGCATAGAAAGATAATTAAACTGCTAAAAGTGTAAAAGAATGCTTTGTACCAGACAAGTATTAGCTCAGTTAATCATCCGTTTTCTTAAGCTTTATGCCTAAATTTTCCCCTTGTTGGACAGTCCACTCACAATCACAGCAGTGACCTTATCTCATCAGATGGTGATCTGCCATATTAAAATAGACTACAGCAGAAACCCCATCATGATACCAAGGATGATGAAGATTTTACTTTGCCTTTTATCTGACCTGTGAGAGAAGCTATTGTTGTGGAAGACATTGGGTTTAACCAAAGTTTCTACCATCAGACTGGTGTTGTCAGTTCATATATCTTGTTTCATCCGCTTGATAGCATGAGACAGGAGTCTCTTCCTTCCCCAAAGAAGTAGAGGGCTTCTGTGGGGAAAGATGTCACTTTTGGGGGACCAAAATGAAGAGGTGTAGAGGTTCTCTCTGCACAGAAATTAGTAGGGAATCACATTCTGCCTCTCAACGTCAATTAGGGCTGGAGCCTCCCGTACCACTCTGAGGAATGTTAAAGGCCACCAAATCAGTTTCAGTCAGGGGCACATGACCTTTAAATGTGCAGGTCTCTTCATCATTCTCAGCAAGTGTGTGTGTGTTTGTGTGTGTGTGTGTGCACGCCCACCTGCATTTGTGTGTCCCTGTGTGTGTGAGAGAGAGAGAGATACAGAGAGAAAATGAATAGAAGGCGAGAAGAAAGAATGGAATCGACGGGAAAAAGCAGTGGGTGATTCATGACTGTACCTCATCAAATTCCCATTCCTCACGTCAGGGCAGAGCGCTGGGAGCTGACCCCTGTGATCCCTGTGGACTCACAAAATGAAGGCACCACTCACAACTGACTCCATCAGGACAGAGCAACCACACACGTGGACAACAGCGTGGGCTTATTGCAGCACCAGGAAATCACCATCTGAACGCTTCACAGCTGTCATGTGTCTGCACACAGAGGGTGACACTCTACAGTCGTGTCTTGACAGACATAACTAACAGTACTGAATCAGAAGTAGTAGAAGTTGGAGGGGCTCAGGTTTTGATTAGAACTGCAGATAGGACACAGTTCCTGCAGACAGTTCTTGGTTCTTGGTTGAGAGAGTTTAAATCAAATATCCAAGGATCTTGCACTAAATGGAGCTCCTCTTTGCTGCCAGGCAACAAAAGATGTGAAGAGGCCACACAAAATGGGTCTGGGGGATCGCACTGGAGCATGTAGCAGGAATCATAATCTCCCTTCAAAGAGGAAAATAAAGGAAAGATTGATGGAAAGAGAGGGAACAAAAAAGGTGAGAACAGACTGCTGACACAGTGCACCATCTCAGCATGACAGCCACCTCCGGAGTTCATACTCTCTTATGGGTTTGACTCCAGATGTGACCTCGTGTGCACACTTCATTAACCCAATAGCATAGACTCCTCTGCGAAGGTGACACGTCACAAGCTGCTGCCGCCACTGCCGGGGTCTCTTTTATTTATCGCGCCGACGCTGACGCCCCCCTGCTCAGCCCAATAGATTTATGGGGGCCCTGCGAAATGAAAGATTTCCTTTTATGACACGCTTAATTGCCACACCTTGGTGCGTGAGGCAGTGCAGCTGATATCATTAGATCATGTCTTGGATGGTGGGGAGTTGGGGGTGTTATAAAACATATGGCTTTGCATGAAGTATTATGCACATGTCAATTCTTCTGAATTCAGCTTGTGAAACTGTTACTAAGGCGTACACCTTTCCCCATCTGTTACAGCATGTGTAAGCATATAAAATATAAACACTATATACTGTCTTTCTTGTGTCTGTGTCTGTGTAAATATATAATGTCAATACTATATGTCTTTCCTTTGATTGGTCCCTTCTCAGCAAAGTTGTTTTTGAATGCTGAGTTTTGGCATATATGTGGGAGTGTTTATTCATGTCTTTTGTATAGTTAATCTTTGCCCCTTCAAAGTAAAAAAAACACAGATGAATATAGTATGTTTGCATATATCTGTAAATGTACAGCTGGATGATACGATTGGCAGAATTGGCCACAATGCTGTCATTAAACCCTGTGCAATCTTTCAACTTGGACATTAATACAAAAGTAAGTCACTGCCTCACTATGCAACCATTCTTCTTGGTGGTGGAGGAATTATTACTTGAGTGTAAATCATTACATTTCTCGTAGCTGTTTCTTCACTTTGGCAAACTATATGGCAAGTATATTAACTGTATGACAAAAGCACTAAGCACTTATCATTAGGCTTGACTGATTTTAGAACAGTTAGGGCTGATTCACAGTCAATGCAAATATGCAAACATCGCTACGGATGCAAGCACCACGCGTACTTTCAGAGCAGACTCAACATGCGTGCTTTGGTATGCTTCCATTGAACCCCATGTTATCACACACGTCGTTGCGCTGTGTCAGACAAATTTCTTGCTACACATCTCTGCGTCTTGTGTTCGCGTTTGTGTATGTTTGTGTTGACTATGAATTGGCCCTTAAGGCACACCACTAAGACAAACAAACCAGTGCTGCTTTAGACTAGTGGAACATACAGAGCCTCTAGGGCATTTTTGCTTAAGTAAGTGAACATATTTTGTGTAAGAACCCAGGCTGTTACTTCTGTTGAATGCATAGCTCTATTCAGACAAATATAACTCATAAATGTCAGTCTCAGAGTGTTTCATCATTATTCAATCACTGGCTACTCATCTGGAGGTGTGATGCACAAAGGATTAAAGGCAAGAGCCTCTGGTGCAAAAGCCTTGTACTTTCCAGGAGAGGGCCTTAGGTTTTAACACGTCGGTAATCCATAATTAATTTCAATCCGCCAATTACATCAAATTGGTGCTTAATTATCAGTGTTCTGCAAACCAAATCTGGGAGCTGAGTAGAGGGCAAGGAACCCCTATCCAGTGACTAAATATACTTTAGGCCGCTGGGGCTTGTCAGACTGATGAGGTAATTACATATGAAAGAGAAATCAGGAAGCAGTGTTTTTCTTCACTGAGGCCAACACCAATCCTCTCACAAAGCCACAGAATGACGGGGCGGATGGGGACAGTTTGAATGGCAAATATACAATTTTTTCTCCCTTAAAAAAAAATTTAAAAAACGGTCCTGCACTCAGAGAAGAGATAGAATTTGTATACCTTCAGCCCCTTCAACTTTCCAATTTTGTATCCAAGTTTGATTCAACATCAACCATGTCGTGAGAATACTGGCTTTCGCCTTTCAAATTCCATCTGCCTGCAAGATAAGAAAGAAAAAAAAAAACTTCAGTTCATCAAAGAGCTTGTTTTATGTGTACTCCATTGGGCATGTTGTTTCCTTTATAAAGTTGATCATACAGAGACTAGTCACTACTTTTATGTCCTTACCTGACCTCACACAACACAACTCCTTCTACTGAGAGAGTGTGTTAATATCAAAAAACATAACCGCTGTTGATAGAACTCCAAGTGCTCTAATTGCAGGCAACAAAGATTAGAGGAGCAGATAGCTCTGAAAGATGATCAGATCACATCTAAATCTAATTATCACCACCTCCAGCACAACCAACTGTTGCCCTAAAAAGCCACTTACACGACAGATCACCCACTCTAAAGGGCATATATTATACTGTTAGTGACAAGAGGTCAACGGTTTTAAGGTTTGTTGAACACTTGCATGCATTTACTTTACCCAAGTGTTCCCCTCCTTAGATTTTCCTTGCTATGAGTTTGTAAACATCACACCTGTGTGATGATTTGGAAAAGCCTATTTTGGCAATGAAAAAGAGACTGCATGACAAACACTGGAATGGAAGATTCAATGACCAGTAGTTTTGCATCAAGTTTTGTTTTGCCTCCACATTGTCTATTATTCTCCTAGTTTAGAACACATGTTTGGGCATCATCATCAACTTTATGTATAAAGCCAATGATGCATTCTAATTAAGATGTCATATGTGTTTTGCAACATGTTGCTATTTTCACTCAATTTTCCAGCACCACTACACTGTGCACACAAACACAAACACACACATACAAACATGCATGAGCATACAGAGCAGGATTTATGTGTACCATGAATAGAGTCTCAAGCAGAAGCTAGCTTATATGCACCAATACTTTTCCCAAGCAGAAATGCATACAATTACTGGAGATAAGCACATTGATTCCAGTCTGAGATGTTTTGCCACTGAGGCTTCACTTCCAACTGATTGACTGATTTGTCTGAAGCAATATTCACCCAGAGTTGAGCAAATGACAACTGAAATTAAGAAACCATTAGGCTGTGCATTAGGCATTCAGCTGGCACTCTCTCAATGAGACAGCAGTAAGTAATGTCTTGTGTTTACTGTAACATGTTCTAACGCTCAGACGGCAGGGATAATCTGAAGGCATCGAGTCTTACTGCTTCCTTGTCTTTCTTAAAGGGAATTCGACATATCCATAGCGCAGCCTAGCGCTTCCACTCAATTTCACATTTCGCTACAGCACAGTCAGGGACCTCTCCATTAGCTTTGGCTTTCTTCTACATTTTTTTTGGATGACCAATCAGTTAACAGAGGGCTCTGACATGCCCAATATGTGTAAAGTTCACAGAAAGTATCTGACCACGAGGAAGGATATGTACGGCAATTGAGGGATTCCAGACGCTTTGCACAAAGTGAAACAATGTGAAAGCATTTGATGCACCAGCCTAGATTCTACACCCTGTGTGCTAAAAACTACAATGCAACAGTTTATCATAGCATATGAGCATGCTCAGTAACAGTTTGATGTCAATTAGAAATGTTACTGGGACATGACACCTCAGCAGAAACCAGCCCTGTTTAAGGGCCTTAGGGATTGAAGGTGACAACTGGCCTCTTCCTTGATCACTGTGTCACTTTGAATGGGTGGTTTACATGATATCTATTAGTGTGTGTGTGTGTACGGCTGAATGCACAAAGCTGTTGGCCTGAGCTTGGGCACTCCATCTGTATCAACATTTGAAGATGTGATGAAACTTAGCACAGAGGGTGATGTTTTTATTTACCATACGTCCACAATGTTGTTGTGCTCTGTGCAATTCTCTTGCAAATTAACCCTGTCCCAGGCAACTGTCTGTTTGCAGGGAGGAATTAGAAAATGTCAGCTTTCAGCTTTTTGGTTAGAAAATGTCCTTTGTGTCTGAACTATTGTCAAACTGTTGTATGACTGTTACACGTTAACATATTAACTGTAATTTTGGGATGGTGCTGAACAAGCTCTCCGAAACTTCTGCATCATGAAATGACTTTGGTGCTTGACTATGCCACTGGGAGTATGTGATGGTTGTGAAAGGAAAATAGCAGACCCCATGTTTTTTTATTATATAATTTTTTTTATTATTATGTTGCATCGGCCATGTGTGTCAGAGACTCGTGGTAGGAAAAGCACAAGTGCTTGGCAGTGCACACTTCAAAATTAATCAACTGCCATCAGCTTTCGCCGAAGCGCCGAAACGCGAAGTGTACAGTGGTGGACCCCTTATATATCATTGGCCAAGAACAAATCAACAAGCATCAGTTCAACAATTCAGCGCTGTCTGAAGAGTCTGACTTGATGATGCCTATAATTGAGACGCATCCACTCAGCTGTGCGGATCTGGAACGAAGGTGAACTTCAAACAAGTTGTGGCAGTGAAATGGTTGACTATAACAGTGAGATTCACGAAATTCTGGATTTTTGTATGAATACCCGTCAGAGGTGCTGGTGAACAGTGCTCGCTGACTGACCATTCAACATAATTACAAAGTAAATCAAACTTGCTCAACTGTGCTAACTGTGCTCAACTGCTGTGGTATCAAACATTCTCTCCACACTTAAACGTCCATAAAACATGAATGAATCTCACTGTGTCTCTCCACGTGTCCAGGAATTAAATCAAACAGTCATCAGTGAGTAAAGTGTTTTTAATAATTATCCCCCCATGAATTGAATCTCAATTCTGAATTACTGATGGTTGACTGACATCATAATCTGTTGGTTCCAGTCATGGCAGGACATTTGCAGGCCAATGTTCTTATGCAATGTGAATTTTTCACATAGTTTCTTCCCATTGCCCCTGTGTCTTGGGTGACTGAATGTTGTAAAAAACAAATCCTTGTTCTCAGGGCACTTCAGCACAAGCTCAAGGCCACCCCTTCTAGGCTGACTACAACATGTGCGTAGGATAGTGATGAGAGGCAGACTTACAGCTTCACACACACATTTTCTTGCTATATGTGTGTGTGCGTGTGTGTGTGTGTGTGTGTGTGTCAGTGAGAGAGAAAGAGAGAGAGAGAGAGCACAGGTACATGAATGAAATGAGACATTGCTCTCAAACGTGACTGACTGCTGTTTGTGTGGATTCGAAGCCGTGACATTCAGTAAAGCAGCCAAGCCGCACAATCTGTTAAACAACTTGGCTTTGTCCTCGGCCCTCAGCGGAGGGGGGTGTCACGGCCAAGCCTCCCCGCCTGAGCCAAGGAGGGGTGTTTGAATATTCATTAAAGTGGCCATTATGAAACTGGCCTGGCCTCTAACAAACCAATCATATATAATGAATTTGATGTGCAAAGCCTCCATCATTAAGAGACCTCACACTGTGGGGGAGTCGCCTATTAGCTAAAGAGATTATTCATGGGAGGACAAGAGGGGGGAGAGAGAGAGAGAGAGAGAGAGAGAGAGAGAGAAAGAGAAGAATACACAGAAAGTACCAGATTGTCAGAGACAGGAGGGATGTGTGGAGAGAGAGGATGAGTGAGAGAAGGGAGGGAGCTTGACAGAAAAAAAGGGCATGAGGCAGTGGGTGACAAATAAAAACAAACTATTCTTGTAGATGACACAGATTAGTCATTGTAATTGAATCTAATTTATTAGAATAACAGTGTGTGTGTGTGTGTGTGTGTGTGTGTGTACATGTGTGTTTCTTATTGTCTAATTGTTTAATTATAATAATTATTAGATATGTTCAGGCTACAATTATTAATTGAATGAGAGTAATCATGTGACTTATGTTTATCTAGAGATCACTAAGAAGAACACAAAGAGACATCATCAAATGGAAACCATCCAGACTTGTGTACTAACAACTGTTCAGAATGGCCAACAGTACAGATTGCTAATGCAGTTCGGTCTGCTGTGCTAAATTTGAGAGACATTTCATCATCTGATGTCCATTGCTAGCCTGACAAGCCAGAGTATAACATCAAAATGTAAACTCTGGCCATGACCAATAGACTGAACTCAATCCAAGAGGCGGAATCAGCGGTTGTCTTTCAAACTGCCTCTTCACAGCAATAAACTACCACTAGGATATGTCTAGATGACTCTCTATAAGGACAGAGCGATGTGATTGGTCTGACCAAACCTTTGGAGAAGACCTATTGAGCCCCTATGGCTTATGGCTAGACGTATCGGCTGAGCAAACCTATTTGCTACAGCTTGGGTACATCTAGACTCCAAGGCTAGTCCACTCCTATATCCATATCTTCAATGTGGCGATTTGATACACAGCACCGTGGTCCATGACATAAAATGTAATGTTCTGATCTGATAGTGTACATAGTGTACAGATGGTAGTAAATAATCACCCCATGGAAATATATCTTTCATATACTGTCAACACACACACACAAATAGTCCCAGCTTGTTCCTTACTGATGTGAATATCTGAAGAGTAATTTTTATTCTTCCATAATCAGGCTTATGATTACTCTACTTCTGTAAATGTCACAGTACCTTTCAGAGACTTTATTCCTCTCATTGTTTGTCTGTGATAACTTTGTCCCAGAGACACCAATTTAGTAAGCAATAAATAAACCTAATTTAAGAGGAAAGTGTTTTTCATAATGAGAAAAAATATAACATAAATATGACAAGTATGGGCGGTGGTAGCATACCTGTTAAAGCACCTGGATAGCATGCTAGTAGCCTGGAAATGAAATTGTGGGTTTGAATCCTAGCTGCTACTGTTGTGGAAAGCACTGAACCCTAAGTTTCTCTAGGGGAGACTGGCTCTGCAGTTATTGATAGCTGAGAAATGTAAGTTGCTTTGGATAAAAGCATCTGCCAAATGCCTAAATGTAAAAAAGAAGGAAAGATTGTATAACGGCTTATAAATATGACATAAAAAGATTATATGAGGCATGTAAGTTGCTGTGAAATTGCTTGGGAATGTTTTTTTTTTTTTTTGATGATGAATTCCAGACAAACTCATTGATTGAGTCAGGTGGTGGCGGTGGTGGTGTGTGTGGTGTATGTGTGTGTGAGGAGGTGAAAACATCACCTGCATGTTTCAGCTTGCTGGCTGCTCTTAGAGATTCTTTTAATGCAGACAGAAATACTGGCAAGAAAAAAAAATCAATATGGAGTTGAGAGCCTGACTGTTCAAAAATTCATATCACTTTTTGCTTGGGCTATAGGGACTAGTGGAACAAGGACACTGATCACATCACACCGACCACCCACTCTGCTTATGTATAAATATACGTGTGTGTGTGTGTGTGTGTGCGTGTGTGTCTGTCTGTCTGTGAATGGTTGCACTGTATGCAGTGTGGACAGTAAGAGCATGCACAGCTTGTCTTGTTCACACACATGATATGATTTCACTTGACTGCGCTAAGCGTGGGCAGGTGTCACATGACTGTGGGGCTGGGCTACGCCAGCGGTATATTCTTATAAATGGCTCCCCCCGCCCAAACCCTGCATCCCCCGTGAGTCTCATTGGACGTGGCAAGAGCACTGAGAACAAGTGACAAACATGTCAGCACTGACAACTCACACACACGATCCAGTGCTTTAGGTCATTGGGCATATGATGCATTTGCAGAAGTTATGGTGTAAGTACTGGGACACTGCTTTTTTGATACACGGTAATAGATGGAACACATGGATTACTGTTCATACTGCATATAGTTGTGTAGCCATATAGTTGTGTATTGCTTTAAGAAAACAACAACAAAAAACACTCAAGCAATGGATATAGTGGTTAAATGATTCAGGTAATAATTCTGAACTGTTTGTACGAAGAAATGTTACCATACCTACAGGATTTCAATATTAAAGTGTTTTTTTTTTTTTCATGAGTTGCAGAGGCAAAACATACTCTTAATTCACACAGATCACATGAGTCAAGCTTCTTTGATTAATTTATGGCCTTGTGATTAATCTGACTGAACAAAAGTACTGTGAACATAGCCACAGCAATAGCCTACTGCAAACATGCAAGGGCAGTTGTTCATAGATGCAGTCTAATTCAGCATAAAAACTGCAAAGATATTCTGTGTTTAGCTGTTGCTTAGGCTGAATTAACCATGGGTTAACCAGGTTGATACTGTTGTGTTCCTCTCAGTTGGGAGGGACCCTCATTGCCAATGGCCACTTATAGGAAAAGTATAACTGCTTCAAATTAATGTAGCCTAAAGACCATCAAGTGGCCTGCAGTACAGCCATTTTAGCCTGAATTATGCTACACATGGTCTTTAAGGATAATTGCTGCATAGCCTGCTGAGGGTGCAGGATGGTGTTGCTGCTAAATCGCCATAGCCAACTCATTCCTACCCATTCTCATCTAGGGCCAAACTGAAAAGCATAAACCTGTGTAATGAAACGAACAACATTGCACAATCTGTCTGGCCATTTGTATAGGCTATACAGATAGGCCTGTATTTTTTGTCAGCAATGAAGAGGAGATGTGGAACCATTCTGTTCGATTAGCTAGTCAATTTACTGCAGACAAAACTTCTTCACCACCACAAGCTGTCTGCACTCCACATTTATCCCTAGAAACCAGTTCATGCTAATGGTCACAGAGCACCAATTTTTAACAGAGATGGTCCTCTTGGAAAAGATCACCATACTAAAAAATGATTATGGTGGTAAATATTAAGTTATCTATTAAATGAATTAAATAAATTTTAAACATCAAACTGTAACCCACTAAACAGGCTAAGTCATCAGGTCTTAAATATTTTTTGTTTTATAACTGACACAATCCAAGGCTCGTGAGCTAAATCTCCCTGATAGAGAGTTTTCAGTCCATCTCCGTTTGATTGTGCAGACAGAGGAACATTGAGACTGCTGCTGCAAAATATAGGCCAAAGTTAAGTATGGCCACAAATGAATCTAATGTCCATGTTGGCCACGACTTTCAGTTTCATTTGATACTGACACTTTGGCTAACTGTTTTGTGTTTGTGTAGGCAGTGAAATTAAGCCATAACATTAATAATTTCCACAGACACCATCGAGTAAACTTACCAGATGCCCGGAGACAACGGCAGAAGAGGCTAAACTAATTTCCGTGCGTTACATTGACTGACAAGCCGGTAATAAATGTAATTTCGGTTTCAGTCAGTTTCAGTTTAGTTTCCTCCTGGTAGGTGTTTCAGATTCTGCAAGTGTAATAACGGGATCTGTGCTAGAGACGGCCGAGAGAACCTTCACTCGCTCCATGATGATTGACCACAAAACAGGTAAATTAACCTAAAAGCGTTGCTATGTTATGGTGTATGTGTTTTATTAAGTGAATGTCACAAGAAAATGAAGAAGACTGACTTCATGATAGCCTGCTTGAGAAAAAGATGACTGCCTCCAATACCTTTCTGTGGAAAATTAATAAATATGTAAAATCTGTAAAAAATTAAATTGTAGTCATATCAGGAATATGAAATTTTTTTTTTTTTTTTTTTAATAAAAAAGTCTATCTTTTTAGCCTGGTTTACGCTATGGGTTACCTAATACAAGATTGAGCTTGGTCTAGATACTTGGCCATCATCTCCTACTTATCTGAGGTGGGATCAACAAAATAAGTAAAAATACAAATGTAAATACAAATGCCTCTGTTAGTTTCTTGATTTTGGTTTTGGTTGTAGCAGAAGGCTCAAAGGGGGCCCAGGTGTTAATGTGTGCCACTGGGTTTTCCTGCTGGTCAACTACCACTGCAAAGCACCTTGGATGCTGTTATTTGATTGATTTCTGTCTGTGCTGCATACAATTTAATAGTAAACTCTTTGCCAGGTTAAATCCCAAAATACAATTCGGCAATGCTTGACACAACTCATGTAAAATGAATGGAGAACCACTCCTCTACCACACCTAGTGCATGCGAGTAAACCTAGCGTAAAGCCTGCCTAAATTGTGTCAGGGGTAAAAGCCCATTTTGGATTGGTTCCCTGTCTCAGACAAACAAAATGAAGTGCAAATAGGCCTGGTGTCCATACTTAGCTGCAGAATGATATTAAATTGCCCACAGATCAGGATGGGTTTTCCCAGGCAACTGACTTTGTATTCTCTGTGAAATCTCATTAAACGCCCTTATGTAGGCTACAGACCAGAACCAGCTGAGTAGTTTGGGACATTCACTCATCAGCAGTCTTGTGATGTACGAGGCCGGACCCTGAGGAATTGTGGGACGGATTGTTCCAGGTGGAGGACTGGCTCAGGGGTGCCCAGTAGCAGGTGCATACTTACCCAGATGAGTGACTGGATAATAGGAAACACCTGTAATGCATTTTTGGCCAACCGGTACCAGGGGAGAATGGAGAAAGCCGACTGGCAGTTCAGAACCATACTCTCTGTGGGCAGTCATGACGAGCTTTATTTTTGCAAATCACTCTGGGGTTTCTACCCTGTCAGGTGTAGACCAGGTGATGAAAAAGATGTCTATGATTAATGACATAAAGAACAGCCAAAGGCAGTTTAAATGCTATCTTAATGACTCCCTGCATTGGTTCATTATATCAACTATATAACAATACAACAGTCTCAATAACAGTAGCGTTGCCAATGGAAAAAGTCAAATGTAGACATTGTTATTGTTTTTGTTTGTTTGCTTTTCCATGCATCATAGGATATTCCTGGCCTGCAAGGCCATCATCTTCATCATATTTATCTTTATCTGTATTCTCTCTCTCTGTCACACACTCACCCAGGAGTCACACCATTATGGGACTCTTAAGGAATTCTGAAGAAATATAACCATATGTTTGGTGGATTAGTGGTAAGTAAATGTTGCATACCTAAATAATTTCATTTAGGGCCTGTTCATAACAAACTCAAGATAGAGTCCTGCAATTGTTTTAGACAAGACACAAACACTTCAGCAGTAAAAGGCCTAGAGCAGGCCCTGTCTGGGCTTGGCATAATTGTACATCCATTACAGTGTGCTATATTTAATTTGTGTTCTACTTCAAGCATTTTTGGAAATGTACAGTACCATTTACATATCTAGGCTACGTTAGGAATGCTATTTGAATGGGTGCATTCAGGCGTGGCAAAATAGATTTAAGAGAAAAAATTAGATAGATATTTGATAGGTTCTGTATTTTGTTAATGATTTCAGGGTTGGGAAATATATCATTTGTTTGTCACCAGCTTTACTGATTTCTAGCTGTACAGAGAATATCCATCTATTTACACAATGTTTTCTCCAGTTCATAAATAAGGGAATAATATAATTCCAAGGATTATTGATTAGTTATTGTCCAGTTAGACCTTTTCATTTTGTGTTTGCATAAGTCAAAATAAAGATATTAGTCATACTTGTTTCAGATAATCCCTTGAATTAATGCATCAGTCCTAGAGTGACAATGTACTTTAGGCATGAGTTGCAGCTTGAGAAAGTAAAATGATTTTTTGACCAGAATGCTGTTAGATCAACCTGATCATGTTCATATAATCAGGTCTGGAAAAGGGATAAAATCTCACCAATATATAATTCAGCTTAGTCAAGTCAATGCTGTTGCCCAGGTAAATCTTATCACATCACTCCAAAACTCAGTTATGGGGATTAAAGGGTCAGGGGTTTAAGAAGGTCACACAGACTTTGTAGAGGTGGTAAACGTCACATATGACAAGTGATAAAGCAACAGGACATAAAGGAAATCATGAATGTCATTCACGGGCGGCTTGTTACCCCCCCGCCCCACATAAACTTCTCAACCTAGTGTTTCCCAACTCTCAGAACTAAAAAAACAGCAGGCTTGGCAACTAAATAAGACTGTAATACACACTAAGATAACTGATCTAATGATCTTCCTTGGTTTGCACTGGTGCAGAATGCCTCATATTGAACAAGTGAGATCTGATTTCTCTTGACAGGCATGGACCAGCTGATTGATTCCCCTGGCCATCCATTGGCTCATAGAAAAAAAGGGCTCATCCGAGCACAAGCTCAGCAGGTGACTGATTGCAAAAACAGATTGACCGATTGACCAACAGGAATCTGGGCAATCGAAAGTGAGTGCTTTGATGATGGTCAATCACTGTGTTTAGTCTCCTGGGGTGAGATTGAGCCTCCACCATCTCTCCATTGGACCACTAGGTCAAGATAGAGACACTAGATGTGTTAAAGATCATGTGATACAAATGGCTTTTTATAGATGCTTTTTATAAAGGACAAAGAGAAGGCATGAGTGGGATGTCCACAGCATAACCACTGATGGTCATCACCATGAGGCGATGGTGGTGCAGGTGGTAGAGGTGCCATTCGGCAACCAGAGGGTTGCAGGAGTAGATATATGTAGGAGTAGATATATAAATGCAGTCCATTTACCATTTTGTATCTTAGTGATGTTCAGTTAAAGTTAAAGCCACCATTATAATTTTATCTTGCTGGAGTTGTTCAGCAAGCTGAGTTTACACCCTGATGACTGTTATTAAAATTTACATCCTCTAGAAACCACACTAACATTCATTTACTGTCATGAATGTGCCCAGCTTAATGAATGGTGTGGGTGGTGCCTAGTGAATGTCCAGAGGAAAATTTGCAAGAACTGTTGACAGTTTTCCATTGCTAAAACAGCCTTGAATTTTTTGGTACATTTGACAGCCGCTTTAGGTAATAAACAAATGTAAAGTTAAATGTTTGACACATTCAAACTTGAAATGATTATATACTCCAATCTTCGCCCACCAGTCTTAATTTTTTCTTTATAAAAGTGATTTAAGTTTAGAAACTGTTCTGTTGCTCCTACCAGGTTCTCAAGTAATCCACCCCTAATCCACCCCCTGAAAAAAGTAATCCACCCCTTGAATTGTTGCTTGAGTACTCAAGGAGTGGATTACTTTATTACTTTTGATTACCTACCAGGTACTCAAGCAACAATTCAAGGGGTGGATTACTTTATTCCTCACCTGGTAGGTGTGCCACTACTCTACTCCTCATAGATTCTTTGCTTAGGAGATGATGGATACAAGGATACAAGGAAATTTCATTGTCACATGCATATGGTTACTGAGTGTAAAAAATGCTGTGAAATTGTGTCTGTTTCTCAGCCTATTTGTGCATGGGGGACGGGGGGGGGGGCTTAGGAAGGGGTAGGATAAAGTGCATATAGTGCATAAAGTGCATATTGGGGGGGGGAGGGCTAAGGGCTGCATTAAGATGGTGCGGTAGATTAGCCAGATAGGCAACAATGTTAAGACCCAAAGGTGCACGGAGAAATCTAGTGTGCATCAATCAATAGTCCTGTTGTTTGACATTGCTGAAAGCTGTCAGTATGTATTAGAAAGAGAGAATTTGGTGCAGCCTGTTTCATAACAATGGGAGAGAAAGGGACGCACACTATGCTCATGACCGTGTGTTTATTCAGAGTTATTGTTATCTGGCAGTGCCACAGAAAGCTCTGGTATTGACTGGGTTGCAGGTTAGAGTCTGAACAGCACTTCTTTTGGCTTAGAGAAAAGCTTGTCTAGCTTGTTCTATTTAGGAGTCTGTAGGGACTAGGCATCAATAACAGGTGGGTGGCTCCATATTTGTAAGAGAGAAGGGGTAGCCTGCAGTCATCCTTAATTGACACAGGAGTGAAGAGCACTGATGAGAGTTTGAATAGCTTGAGAATTGGTGATGAAATTCAGAGGTTCAAAGGCAAGCCGCATTACCAAATAAGGGCTGGAAATGAAAACAAAACTTCAGAGTGCATGTCAGTTATTTATTTCTTGTGGTTGTTTGTTTTTTTGGGGGATGTATTTCATTTCATCTAGTTGCTACCCTAGCTAAACCTGGCAAGTTGTGTTGAGCCAATGAGGTGAACTGAGAGAGGTCACAGTGCTAGTACTTCTGCCTCTCCCTTAAAAGCCAGCACTCTCAACAATCTCCTTGTAAGTTCTTTCCTGTGGAGACCAAAACTAAACAAAACACCCGTCTCAAGGGCAAGCAAAGATTGAGTAGCTTCTGAAATGCCTCCTTTTTTGATTCAGTAAAAGCACACTGACTGCAAAGGAGGGATATTTCTTTTTCCCTCAATTGTAACAGATGGCAGAATATACCCTTAATTTCAGAAGAGACATGTCTGGATCATTTTGGGACAATTATCTCTTTCTTCATTGATGCATGCAACAAGTTCTGTGGCTTCGGTTAGGCATACGGTCACAGGCATCTGTGTATGGCTAATAAAGACCGCATGTTTGAATGAAGCCTTTTAGACTTGGTCTCATAGAACTGTCTTTGTTCGACTGATTTAAATCCTGTCTATATTTTGTGGTCTAACATTCTAAGCCTGGGCAGTTCACAAAAAAAATATGTTATATCTGACCATGCAGCATATGAAATGAAAACTTCATAAGGGCATTAGTCACTCACTTAATTGAAATGAAATGATTGCTGGGAAACATAGATAAATACAATCATGTCAGGAAGTCTATATGAATGACTTCATGGGAAATTAGGAAGATGTTTATTGATCACGTGATCTATAACAACTTTTTGTGCTAAATTCTTTAAACATCATATGGCATCCCTCTGTCTGGCTAGTGTACTGAAATCTTTGGTGTTGTCCAGTCAACAGCATAGATGGCAGTAGTCATAGTGATGGGGCATAGGGCAGATGTGTTGACATTTCATTCAGTGTTCAGTCAGTTTTGACAGCTAAGATGTTGAATGGAGTTTTTCAGGGTCAAGCACCCCAGACACATTAAAATGGAAAGAAAAGGCCGCCAGTGCAGATGTAAATGTTTTGTTTTTTCTTTGTTTTGCCTGTTTCCATTGGAAAGGGACTTTTCTTACAAGTAAAAAGATGGCTTTTGGTATCCGACACAAAGAAAAGAAAAAACACTCAGTGACGGTCAGTGAAAGTATTTTGCAGTGGCAGAGATAATTAAATGCTGAAAAACCATTATGAGTTGGGCCCAGACAAACTGGATTGTCTTATTGGTACCACAGTAATAATAGTTAGGCATTTCCTCACAGCAACAAAATATGCAAATTCAAGACAATCTTTGCAGGCAAAGGGTGAAAAGTACAACAATTGAACTTGGAATACAGATTTGATTTTATTTCACAATAGTTTATGATGATGGACAAAATTCCATCTTACATGTCTTATTACACTATTTTATCACAGAGAATGTTATTTGTTTCTATATTAGCCAACAATACATCTTACCATCCAATTTGAGTAGACTTGGGCACAAGATTGTAGCATTATATAAAAAAGAGAACTAAAAAGCTATTGAAAATGATATCAAATATAACTGTGTGAATATTGTCTTCAAATGTAACAGGCCTATTGCACTTCCAACAATAGGCAGTAAAAGAGATGACTTCTGGAATAGCCAAGCGAACAGCCATACATGTTTAGTGGTTTTGATCAACTGATTTAACCAGAGATCTTAGCCTACATTGGTGATTATTTGAAAAAGGTAGGCGAGGTGATTGGCAAGACGCTTGAGCCTCAGAAGTTCTTCTTTGTACTGTTTTCCCCTCTAACATATAAGCAGTACCCAGTTTAACCATTTGAAATGTTACATGAAGGCTGGACAGTTTGACTAGAGCAGCATCTGCCAGATAGTCAAACACACACACACACAATCATCCATCCACTGACGGTGATGCAGAGCCAAGATGACATTTTTAATTCCCCTGCATGAACACAAATGGACATCAAGCATTCAATTGCTTTACCATGCCCATTCTTAACATCAACAGCACTGATGCCTGCTGTGTTTATGGTCAGCAGTTTACTGGCCATAGTTGTTAATGTTAAATGCTGAAGATGAATACTTCACCAAATTATGCCAACATATAACCAGCCTAGCCCATGTGCTTCAAGTGTGGTATTGTGGACATTCCTCCAGGCTGGACAGGGTTCAGTGGCTTAACTGATTTTTAGTGAGGATGACCATAGCATTATGTCATGACCACACATTTCAGGCAAGATGGACAGTGCACATATGTGCACATGCACGCACGCACACACACACATACACACACACACACACACACATTTTCCCTGATACAAAGTCACATAGACACTCATTGAATGTCTCCAGATGAGATATTCTGTTGTCATTTCTGTCCTCTTACCACGCTGTCAGACAGACAGTTTAGCTGCTGTGGTGAACCGATTATCTGAATGTGCTCCCAACTGAGTAATAGACAGAAATTAACCACTGTGCTTTGCCACCTTTTGAACCATGGTTGTGCACTGCAAGGGCCTTGGTGAGTGTCCAGTGTAGTTTTTCTCCTTCTTCACTAACTAAAACCTGTTTGTGAGTTCCCTGATTCGAAACACCAGAAACCTGTCACTGGGTGAAGCTGCTAACACAGCTGGGCCATCAGAAAGCAATTAGAGACATCCAGAGCTGTGAATTGTTTGTCATTCCCCTCTCTGAGCCGATCCTTTTGTCTGAATCTCAGTGGGCAGCCTTGTCTCTGTAAGTAGAAGCTTAAAATTCACTGTAGCGCTCTGAAAGATTTGAGAGGATGTTGCATAGCAGGGCCTTCATGAGTGCCTGTTAGTGGGTCTCACTGAGACCAGGATTAAACCTGAACACAGTGCTACAATGCTAACCTGACTGCACTTTTTTCCAATAACACTGGCCCTGAACAATTGATAGTTGACAAAATGTAACTTTGGATAAAAGTGTCTGCTGAATGCATAAATGTAATGTAAACACATTCTCCCATACCTGTCATTGTGGAATAGGCCTGTTATTTTACAACAAATTGAAATACACTCAACTGCTCCCCACACTCAAGATCTACACAGTTGTCATTTACCATTCATCACTTATCATTTACCACTCAAGGGCAAGTGGGTGATTTTCTAGATGAACTAGACACCCTGCTCTCTTCCATCTCTGAGCACAACTGTCCCATGCTCATTCTTGGTGAGATGAACATTCACTTAGATACTTTTAGCTCTTCAGACTTCCTGAGGTTAATACACTCCTTTGAGCTGCTGGGGATTTGCAGTCCTCCCAGTCACAAAGTTGGCAAAGAGATTGATCTTATTCTCACCTGAAATAGTGTGAATTGATACCGTCTGGGTAACACCTTTACACTTTTCTGACCAATGTTTCATTCACTGTGCACCAACTTCTGAAAGAAAATGCCACCAAATGGTGGCCTGACCACATTCTAGTAGTCTGGTAATAAGACCAGACCCTCGCCCAGACCCAGCCCGTGACTGATAGTTTGCCTTGACTGATAGCATTCTAGCTTTGCATTCACAACCCCTCCCTCTGTTTGCTGATTGGACAGGTTAAAATGCCTCCTGAGACAATAAACTCAATGGGATCAAATCCAGACTAGCATTGTAGGGAGATGATAATCAAATGCTAGGAAGGCAAGGCTCCAGTCACCACTGTCATGTTTCTTATCCAGCATAACAGCTGCAAAGAAGGCTTTCTACACTGATGAGATTCACTGTGCCACTGATGCCTGGCAAAATTATTCTCCACCTTCAAAGCTCTATTCAACCTTCCATTACCAACCTGACCATAGCCACCTTTGCTGCTTTTTTCAATGACAAAGTGGTAGCTATCAGCAGTTCTATTGCATGCACTCCTCCATCTGCCCTGGCTAAAGGTGGCACTAATTCGGCAGAGGTCCTGCTGTATCGTTTTTATTCTTCATTCGTTTATTCCGCTAGGCTGTATCTTACCCACCATGCTAACCTGCTTATAGCACAGACCATGGTTATCTCCAACCTTTACTACTGCATTGGCTTTGTAACAGGTAATGTCCTTCTAATTGTATTGTGGCATGTCTTGTCTTCCATCACCCTTCTGTTCACTGGCTAACCTTAGCCACCTGCATCAAATTCAAATCACTAATGCTAGACTACAAGTGCTACAAAGTGGGTCCCACCTCCATAAATGCTCTCTTATAGCCTATGTTACCCCTTCACTTTTCTGTCAAAAGAATGTCATCTGGTATTGACCCCACCTTGCACAAGACAATCACAATTTTTTTCATGTTGTTCCATGCTGGTGGAATGACCTTCCAAACACTGGCGGAGCAGTAGGTTGGAAGGTCAAATAGCTTTAAAAGACCCAGCTCTTCCAAGAGCACTTCCTGTCCCAACATTTGCCCTGTCACTAAAATAGACTAAATTCAGACTAATCTTGATTGCCATATTACCTTTTCAAATTGTGCATGTTATGTTACTTCTCCTGTTTCTGTTTTAGTTAAACTTAGTCACCATAAGTCAGATATAGTAAGCAGAGACACTGAAGATGTGCCCAGACTATACATTTTTATGTACCATGTTAATGGACTGCATTTATATAGCACTTTTCTACTCTTGCAAGTACTCAAAGCGCTTTACAGTGTATGCCTCACATTCACCAATTCACACACATGCATTCAGGCAGGCAGAGTGGGGTTCAAACTTGCAACCCTTCAGTTGACAAACAGCACCTCTACCATCTGCGCTACCATCGCCCCAATAACTTGTGTCAGGCAGGCTGGGGGACAATTTTTAATCCCTTGATCTGAAATTGTGAGGCCCACGGAATTGGCTGGGATGCCTGAACCTTGATACCATGGTAACAGTCCTCTATGTTGAGTCTTAATGAGCAAATAACTCCTATGTCTCTGTGTATGCCCCTATGTAGCTTCACATATACTCGCAAACCCCCTTGCCAACATAGTATTACTTGCTCAACCCCAGGAGGTCAAGAGCTCTGAAAACAGTGTCAGGAACACCAGCCACAGTGCATTATTTTCAAGCACCTGCACACCCAGATGAATGCCAGACATAGAACAGTGGACTGAACAGCCCCCAAGAAAGTCTTGACGGACATAATCACACAGCTGTGTTTGCTTAGAGTCAAATATGAAATTGCAGGGCCATGCTGGAAATGTAAACAAATGCAATGTTGAGAGAGACTGTTTGGACACAGTCTTTGCCACAGTCCACATACTGAATATGGAGAGCCAGCCATGGAGGTAGACAAACACTCGGAGAGCCCATGGATCAAAGGGTTTGCTTCTCTGGCACAGCAGAGCCAATTTAAGCACACAGAGCATGCCCAGAAATAACACTAGCACCAGATGCATTAAAACTCAGTAGTGTATGGTAGACACCATTTTCTTTTGGTACATGGCTTGATTTGTCACAGCGTTATCCATCTTATTAAAGATCCTGGTGTGCAACTACATATGAACAGGGGTTACTGCAATGCACAGGTCCTGTTCTAGCTTATGCATCCACTATGTTATTTGGAGACGCTCAACCTTGAGACATGCTTCTTTAGCAATTGTTTTTCCTGACCAGCTTTTCTCCTACCTGTCATGAGATATAATAACTAAAAATAGTAAATATAAATAAAATAAATAATTACCAATATAGAGCAATGTATCAATCATCAAAATACATTGTATATCAAAACACCCTCTTACTGTAAACATGGAGAGAGAGAAGTAAACAGGGAGAGAGAGAAGTTTTAAGGTAAGGTCAACATAACATAACAATACAAATGATGGTTATTGACAGTTTGTTATAAATCTTTGCAGAACCAGTTAATCAAAATAGATCTCTAAAAACACACAAAACAAAAAATCCTAATTTATCTCACTTTTGTAAAAAAAAAAAATAATAATCTGTATGTTATCCAAATAAACACTTCATTTAGCCAGCGCAGGCAAAGTTATTTATCAATAATTCATTATTTCCTTTGTGATTATTTTGAGATTTAAATAATCTCAAAATAATATGTGTTTTCTGGGAAACTGGTAGTCCATTATATTATATAGATTGAGGCACGTGCACACTTATTTAGTGAAAGTAGGTTACAAAGACGTGGGTAGGTTACAAAGACAGTCCAAAGCGAGGACAGTTGAAATAGCATGTTACAGGTAAAGATTGTTATTGCAAAATTATATAATGCACGCCAAAAACATAGGCCACAGAGGCCTGTTAACGTTCAGACTCTTCAGGTGAGCACTTGATGTTAACAGACTGGGTTTGCGACTGTGGGCATGATCTTGCAAGCTTTGCAAGCTTTAAACAATGTGTATATTGTTGGGGTGAGACATGATAATGGTTTTGAATGGTAAAAGTTGTATTTGACATTGAGGCATGATGGGCTACTGAGCACAGGAGTTTATGGCATGCGTGTGATGGGGGAGTGGCTCCAGTCGATAGAACAGCAAAAGTCAACTGTGCTTCTTATAACGATATTTTTGTCCAAACAAATGAAACTTACCACTGTACTCATGCCATGAACTTGACACCTACCAAAATTGAGGTTGGATGAATGGTTCTAGAATTATGTGTGGAACACATACACAGACATTCCTGGAACAGAGGTATCTTTTACTGTTACTAGTGCAACCAGAACATAAGAAAACATTAAAGCTATGCACTGTAACACTTCTGTCTTTGCTCTAGAAGTATTATGACAGTACCTCCACCTGTGGAGGGCTGATGCAATGGAGCCGCCAAATCATGTACCTTTACTTAATAGGTAAAGTCACAATCTAGGCCAGGGCCAATAGCCAGAAGCAATCCTTGATCTGTCTAGGGACCTAAACACGAAATGAGGAGAATAAGGAGAGTTCAGTGAATCTTTCTGGTGTATTTTCTTTCAATCATTTTTGATATGTGGTAAGCCTCAATCCGGTGCTTCTCCTTAGGTTCTTCCCCACACAGCACACTTTACCCAGGGGCAGGTGACCCACTTCCAGCCCTGCCTCAGAGAGCGCCTACGGCTGCTCCAGACCTTTTGTGCACTTCACGGTGCTTAAGCTCCGTGTTGCTTGTGCATCATTCATGGGTGAGACATGCTTGCTTAGAGATATTCACAGGAGGACGTGAGACTCATGTCACTGCCCACCTCTACACTCCCTGTGGAGACTAAGGTGTCCGGCATACAGCATTTCAGCCCAGGTATGTGGCTATCATTATATAAAAAAGAACCAGCCCATGGTGATGTTCCATCATATCTGTACATTGACCAATTTTTAATCGTTTTACAATGCGTTTCTTGGTATGGTTGCACATTTTAGTGGTTTTAATATATTATTAGTATACTATGATAGACTAATGCAATGCACTATTAGTGCACCATATTATACTGAGTCGCAGTCTGTAGTAAATCAAATAATTATTCAATGATGAGTTTAAAAAAAAAGTGTTCTCCTTTCCAATGGACAGATCCCCTCTCCCATGTTTTCTTAACCCCCCCAGCTCAAAAGTCTCTGTCACCAGTTATTAAGGCAGTAATTTGACTAATTTATGTATCAGGACCATCTGCGCTTCTCCTGGATAAAGGGAGTCAACCCAGAGACAGTCACTCAGGCTGATTTCATCTGGCCCTTCTGACAAGCCACCAATCACCAGAGGAAGGTCAGATCCCACAGGATGGAGTCCTGTGCCGTAAAACATCCAAAATCTGACACTGTGGCGTTGTAGAAAGGTCAGGCTCCTGATACTCCCCACCCCAACTCAATCTGTACCTTTTTTTTCCCCTCAAAGCCCCTGTTGATACTGCCATGCCCTGTGTAAATGAAATCACCTAAACAGCCTCAATCACTCCAGCCAAGTGTGGCATTTCATCCCTTCATATTTATGGTAGACCCTCCCCACCAACATTTTACATTCAGAGTTGACTGCAACTTTAACCTTCCCAGTACAAAACCGTATGACCCTTGTCATTATGTGAGCAAAAGATATATTGCATCGAATTTTCATGCTTAAAAGAGCTTGTTTTTTTCTTTTTTTACCACATGAAGAGTAACATTTATGACCACAGCCTGACCACAAATCATGCAGGAAATGTCAGTTGTGCACAAGAGTCCATAAAGATCCCGGATCTGGGTTCAGAAGTGAGTTTAACATGATTGTTTGAACAGATATTGCAAGAGGTTACACTCCTGCCAAGGCTCACAAGTCCTCTGGGCATCTCTAGCCTGCCAGTGTGTGGGATAGGCTTGGCCTGTGGCCTCCTGTGTTAGTCTGAGACCTGTCCGAATCCACCTGCCAGTCTCACCGGCCACATTGCCGTGCCCTCACATTGCCCATTGCCCACGCCTTTCATCACCTTGCCGCCCACGGATACCCAAACTGGCAGCCTCAGTTAAGAGCTCTAGGGGCATGCTAAGGGCTGCTAAATGGGCAGGTGGAGAGGGCGCCTTTCACATCAGTGAACACGGCTCTTGCGTCCTAAACTGCATGCCAGACAACTGAGTGATACACTAATACTGCCTTTACTGCAGTCTACTGCATGCTTAGCATTTCAAATATTTTATGCAGAACAGAAGAGGTACATCGACTCAAAATGCATGCATTGAAGGTTTGACCTTTTAACAATGTAATTCATGTGCAATGCAATACTGTGTGTTTTAATGCATATTGGTAAGGGCACTGTGAAATTGTGTATTAAACAGGATTCCTTCTTTTCACATCTTCCTTTTGCTTTCATCATCAGACAAATATTAGAACTCCTTCATTAAGCCCCCCTTGCATTCAACAAGTAGTGACTGGAGATATGAAATGGATGACAATTTGGCTAAGATCTGTACAATTACCAATTAATAAACTGAAGTTACTGAAGAATTGTGTTGCATACATAACTGATAATTAGCTGGTATCACATATACTCAATTAAATATTGCTGCCAAAAACATTGGAGTAATTACTGAAGTTGAAGTATCACATAACAGATAGTCATTATTCTCTATATTTATATCGATCATCTGTCGTCTACTACACAGTGGTCAACACATTATTTGAATTCTGCATTTTAATTTCTTAAGTGCCCCCTGCATTAATTTCTCTGCCTTTATTTTGGAAGAAAGTCATTGTAGCCTGTCTGTTTTTTAATTCACACCAATGAGTATTTTTACATTCACTTTCTTTGTAGATTGTCTGAGCTGGTTCACTGGCTTTGAAGTTGACAGTTGAAGTTGTTCTCATATGACCATCTTGACCACAATGGATGAACACAGAGTGTTGTCTACATTTATATATATATATATATATATATATATATATATATATATATATATATATATATATATATATATATATATATATATATATATCAAAAAGTATTTGGTTACAAATTACAATGCAATACATGCTCATCACCTGAAAATACAATACAAAATTACCAATGTACTTAATTAAACTACAAATACTTTGTAATTTGAAATACAAAAAATACCCACCTCTTACTCTAAATAGTGATGTACTATAGTGTAATGAGATTGATGTTAACATTTTGGTATATTTTTCAAAACAGTCACTTCTTTGGATGTATGTATGTGAAGAAGTGTGATTGGGTGTCTACGATGCCAGGCTCCACTGTGGAGCCTTTTGGAGGTGTCACGGGCCTAATTCAATGACAAGGTGTCCACTTTATAATTCCACAGTGTCCATCATCTACAGTCTCTCCTACCTGAACCCACTAAGACATTTGTTATTACTGTCTACATTATTGGATATAAATACTTTTAATTTAAATACTGTCATCTCTGTCTCTATCCATATAGCTATTTATCAATGTATCTAGTTTTAAGGGACAATGGTCACGGAGGTGTGCTGTTAGACCAAATTAATAAACAAGGCACAAGCAACTGCAAACTGATTCACAGAAACTAGATGGATGTTTTTTTATGTGCTTGGAGAGGCTGTTGAATCATCAGGGATGCGAAAGTCACACAAGAAATGTGATTATGTGTCATTACATATAATGTTTGCATAATATGTCTGCTTTAAAGAAACTCATGCTTTGTATGAGCACTACATTAGTTTAAATGTAACTATAAACACAGAGGGGAAGACCTTTACTGGCCTGTTGCATTTCAGTGAATATCAGTTGGCATAGGCGAAATGAGTGAATTTTATTTACTCGTTGGAAGGTCATGTCAATTTATAAGAAAAGGAAGAAAGATAGTTAAAATGCTGTTGGCCCACATACACATTTCACATGGATAATTTTCTCAGTCAGGATAGGACTGTAGCAGTTCATTACTTTCATGTAATCACTGGAGGTCAGTGATTGTTGAAATTGCCAGGAAAAAAAAAACTTACATTCTCTTGTGGCCAGTATCTATATTTTCACTCCTCTGACATGGAGATCTGTCTCTCTGGTCGCATTCCACCTGACAAATGACAAGCTAAGGGACCAGCAGGACAGTGATGCAATGCTCTGTCACACTCAGCCAGTGCAAGACTATACGTCACCATTTTTTTAACAGGGACAGAAGTTTCAATGGCTCGCTTTGCATACATCCCTGCATGATAAAAAGAACATGTGAAGAAGCTTGCAAGATAGACCCATCACTGAGAGGTCAATTTACCCTTTTGTGGTGGTTAAGAGCACCATCACTCTCTAAAGTTGCCCATCTGAGACAGTGGCCAATAGACGAACGAATGACCTTTTCATGAAGATTATATACTTACTTCTCCTGCCTCCTGGGCTTTTGCTGTGTGACCACAGGCAGCCATGTGTGATTGATACACCTGCTTAGCCATGATGGATACAGCAGATACCGTGTGATTGTCACAGAGCAGGGTGCCTGATGGATGCCAGTGGTTAAATGTGATCGATTGGAATTTGGTCGTGACTGAATTCGAGTGTTGTGGCTTGCCTGGATCCAGTGTTCATGCTGGAGTGAGTAACGGGTGGATGGGGTTGGTTGGTAAATGAAAGATGGGAAACATACTGAAAGAAAACGATTGAGAGTGTGTGATGGAATTTCTTCAATGCGGAGTACCCAAGAATTGACAACAAAAAGTCGTACAGTAGTAACAATGTTTTATGATGCGTTACATTTTTTTTTTTTACTTCTCTTACTTGTCTATACATCATGTTTTGTGTTTTATGTGCTTTTGTGTGTCCCAACACCAATGAGCATGTTGGAAATAAGTTGGATTTTATGTTTGCTAATCAAAAAATAAAATCAATTAATGTCAGGGAACAGAGCGAGTCGGACCCAAAAGCGTCACGTTAAACACAGTTTATTTAGGGAAACGGGGAAAGGGAGTGTGTGGATGCGCTTCGCGTGGCGAGTCGGTTAACCAGGGCTGGGGAGCTGAGCGTAGGTCGTGAGCAGGCAGCGGGTCTGGAGCCGGAGAGCAGAGCGTAGGTCGTGGGCAGGCAGCTGGTCGGGAGCCGGGGCAGGAGATCAGAGCGTGAGTCGAGGACAGGCGGAGGTCAAAAGCCGGAGCAGAAGAACGTATACCAGGCACAGGCGGAGGTCGGTACCAGGGGCAGGAGAGCAGAGCGGAGGTCAAGGACAGGAACACAGGAACAGACAGGCGACAGAGACACAGGATTTTCGGGAACAGAAGTCAGGGTCTAAAATGCTTGCCTTGCGTGAGTAGCAGTAGGTTCGCGGACGGTCTGACAGGGAAACACTGAAAGACAGGGGTTTAAATACACAACAGACAACGGTTAACAAGGAACAGGTGAGAGCAATGATTGAGCCAGAGTAGCGTGAGTGAGTGGGAGGGGCAAGTGATCAGGGAGAGACCGGGTGACGCTGATAGACAGACATGACAATTAATAATAATATTAATATTAATTAATTAATCAATGAATCAATCAATCTACAAGCACACAAAAGGCTAGTATTCTAGATACATGTATTCTACTCTATCACCAAGGCAAATCTGTTCATTGCTAGACTACACACATCTAAAAGCCAATTCATCAGTTTTTATCTCAATGCATACTGCATTATGATCTTGGTTGTTTTAAATAACTAAAGTAAGGCTACTGTCTTCCTTGCTTTAAAAAACCCTACCAGAGTAGTGAAACAATTTGACACGTTATTTCCATTTCACTTCTTAATAGGCAGATGGCAGCGCAGTAATGCCGAGTTTTAATTCTGTTCCTTGCTCTAATTTGATAATTTTATTCCCTAATTAATGCTGTTGGCTCTCTTCCTCTGGAACAGGCCGTTTGTCAGACATGTCTTCTGAGCGAAATATTACAGGGGGAAGGGCTGTCATCACATTTTGTAAATTCCATTTGTCACCATGAAACACTATCAGAGCAGCTCAGGTACATGAAGGGGTTAGATTAAACTCCTTCAAGGGGATATAATTATTTTACTTACCCAGTTGCAGTCCTTGCCTCTGTCGTTACATAAAGAATGGCTAAAGACAAGCCATTAGTGGAGAGGTTGGTAGATTATGAAAGTGCATTAGCATTTTCCATTGTCAGCATTGTTCAACTCTTGAAACTCACCTGAAAAAGTCAATATTTGTGAAGAGTCTGTACTATTTCCTCTGAACATTTCACCTTAGTGCTGAAAATTGTGATGCTAGTCTGTAGCATAGCATATAGTCGTGCTGGTTATTGTGGTTTGCCTGTGGTACCTGAACCTCTACCATGATGGCAGATGAATTGAGGATCATTCTGCGTATGATCTAGTATTAATAATGCCAAAAGAGCTATGAGATCCTGGCCAGAGTCTACTGCTCTCTATTGCAGAACATTAGTTTGCAGCAGCTTGAAGAAAATGAACAGTAATACGTCATTCAGAGCTTATTTTCTCCTCAACTGCAGCACCTGGTTTTGTGATGTCATTGAAAAACTCACAGCAGTCTCCTGCTTCAGCTCAGTAACATTATTTAGATACTGAACAATCCCTTTTGACCAAGTGCTTAGTAAGTAATCCCACTTTTTGTGTAGAACCTGAGAGTTATGAGCATTTGAATATATATCTCTACCCATAGTGAGTGGAAAAAAAAGCGTGTTTGTGCGTGTGTGTGTGTGTAGGCATGTATGTGAGAGGGAAAGGGAATATTCATCATGACTGTGTTGTCATGAATTACCATTTTCACAGTTTCTAACTGGCAATGAGGCAGTTCCAAGAGCAATGAGGAATAAAATGACATGGCAGCTCCCAGTACAAGAGAAGCCTGAGCGTTTAATGCATTACTGCATCAACTGGCAAGATAAAAACATATTAGGGTGAATATTATATAATATATGTATATATAATAATAATAATATATATATATATATATATATATATACACTATTTTGTCTATATATATATATATATATATATATATATAGAGAGAGAGAGAGAGAGAGAGAGAGAGAGAGAGAAAATAGAGTCTGCCTGGATGCCTGCCTGGAATCTGTGTAAGTATATCTGTGATTTCTAAGTAGATATTAGATATAGAATATTTTTGTGTTATCATTTGACCATTTGTTGCTAGATTTAGAGCAGCAGTCCTGTGTTATCTCTCTGAACAGACACTAGAGGTGCTCTCCTCTTAAGCCCTGTAGACACTATGTTGACTTGAGTATTACTGATCAGCCCACTAATGATGAGCAAGACCAACAAAAACTATTGAGAAAAACATCAGTACACAGCATCTATGTTCAACTAAATATGATACATAGATAGAACAAACGACATAATGAAAAGGATAAAGAGATAATGGAAAAACAATCTAAATGCAGAGAGCTTATCCCTATCCTCACTGTATCATGGATTCATATGTACGAAATTAATAAAGTGATATAAATGAGTGGCAGTGGTAGTAGAACAAGGCTGGAATGAAATTAAAATCTAATATAGAGGAAAATAATTTTCACAAATATGTGTATTTGTGTAAATGCTACACGCATTTTGACTGTGAAATGTTATTGTGTGAAAGGGGAAGAGCTGAGCAGGGTTAATGGTTTTAGAGGTCCATAACTTGACATTTACGACCATGAGACAACTTACGATGGGCATTCTCTCATTTTAGTGCCAGTTTTTATGTCGCAGGCATCTCATAAAATGGGGGTCAAATTGTGTTCTATCTTGTCATAAAAGGTCATAATACGACGAAATCACAAACCATTTTAATCACAAACTGTTTAAGGTCAAGATACGCGTCCCACTTCATTTGATTGTTTGATGTTTGATGGCGTGAAGTTATTTGACTGGGCGTCAATCTGACATGAAACTAGACTGCAGTATCAATTCCACACAGCTGACAATCTGGATCTGGCCATTCGAAGTGGCAGTAAATCCAGCCTCGGCCATCTTTGTCTTGTCGGGGTGGGGTCTTTTGATGCCTGCGAGCAGAGACAGCTCAAATTGAAAAAAGAAAGCACAGAGGAGCTGATGGTGGGAGCACATAAGCAGAAAGCCTCACAAGTGTTATGACAAGTCAATCCCCTCAGCATACATCCCCTGCTTCTCGTCCTCCTCCTCCTCCTTTGCCAGCTGAGGGGTCTCAGATCGACATCACACAGAGCCGCAGCATCTCAGGCGAGACCTTCAGTGGTTTGGGGGAAGAGACAAACTCTCCAGTGAGTATGTGTCTCTTTTTCATTTAGTCAGAAAAGAAAAAAAGTCAATGCCATGAAATAAATATGAGGGTGAAAAAAAGAAGCCGAGACAAGAAACACAGAATCTTTGAAAGACAGCACAAAAGAGAATTAAATTGCATGATTGGATTTTTATAGAGGTGTATTTTTTGAGGTTGCCTGCTGAGTGTGTCCCAACAAGATGTGCAAGTCTGAGTTAATGCTGATGAGGTTCCTTTCTCTGTCAACAAGATATTTTAGACATTTAGACCATTCACAGAGACACAAAGTCAAGAAAGACAGTGTAGCAGAAAATTCATTACCTCACCTCAGTACAGGTAGTGCTTTTTATGCAGTTTGCAGATTATTTTTTCAGGAAGTTCATGATCTCAAGGAAATCCAACTTCTCTGAAGTTTAGAGTTCCAAACTCGCTGACCTTTGTAATGCAGTTTTTTAGAGCTGCAGCTCAGACTCTAGTCCAGTTCCTATCAGTAGTAGTTTGTGAAAGGCAGATGAAAATGCAATTGGAGTTCAGGCTGTCATTTTTTTAACCACTTCTTGTCACCACTCTTTTGTGTAGCACTGGGAACGTTTAAGGAATCACACACAAGCATTTAACTACACACACTTATTCAGCACATAAAATGGTATATGTCTGTAATTTTTTCAACTCGATCACAAACCATGTAAATGAGAGATTGCAAACATCTTCAACCCCAAACCCCCTGCACATATTCGTTTGTCACCATGCAAATCTTGGTACCTAATCTATTACTATGTCACTACCCGTGCTGTAAAAACAAACAAAACACGGTCTGATGGGAAGATTACTGTCAACACAAAATGCAAATTCTTTTAATGTTTGCCTCCAGATAAGATGTGCAATTCCTCTCATTATCATTCAGGCGCTTAAGAGCAAACTTCATGCTTGGCTCTACACTCCCCTGAACGTTCAGCACTGACCTACTCAGTGGAATAAGCCTGACAAACCAGACTATGACCTCAAAATGTATAGTCTAGACATGACTGATTGAACGGTCTCAATCCTAGCGGTTGTCTTTCAAACTGCCTCTGCACGTGTATAGGATAATGCTTCAACAAATCAGAGCAATGTTGGCAAAACAGAAAATACAGCATTCTCTGACACTAATAACTTGCCTTTTTCTGCTCAACTTTCAAAGAAAAGGCCAGGTCTAACTCTTCCAAAGTTGATGCCAAAGCCGATTTAAACAACTGTTGTTCCTTTGCCACAGCCATCTCGGTTGTTATGCATTGTCATAGCCCTGTCATCATTGTGCTAAGCCCACCCAACGACTCTCTACAAAGATAGAGCATTGTGATTGGCCTTGGTAGCAGACCTACTGAGGCCCTATGGTGTGTGGCTAGACATACCTGCTGAGCAAAACTGCTACTGTTAGGGGATGTGTAGATTTCTAGGCTGCAGAGGAATGGCTTCAGACTCAGTCAAATAATCCATAGACCATGTTACACACATACACAGGTACATATGACAAAGACATGCAGCTTGAGACTGCTCTAAGACTTGGAATGAAGTAGAAATCACTACATATTAAAGTATTTGTTTCCCTGTATGAATGATAGTAAGGTGACTGCTCATTTGATTGTGATAATGTGCTGATGTGCTTCCTAATACTTCAGATCAATTCGCTCATGTTAAGTGTTTGCTGTGTCGGCTGATAAAAAAAAACACAGTTCTAAGTTCTTCTGACAACTGAGTATTTTAAAACATGTTTAATGACTCATTTCTGATGTGCTTTTTAAATACTATCTGCGTAAGGCAAGTGATCAGTATTCTTATTATCATGTTTGGTTATGTCTGACTTCAACATGAAAGACATTTTCCTCATAGCACATGTTAAAGAGCCCAGTTTTATACTTTTGAAAATGGTGACAAAACCAAGGGCTTTAGGTTGCCTGAGGGCAAATCAGGTAAATTGATCATTTTGATTGCCGTGTCACTGGAACCCAATCAGTTGCTTTAGGATACAATTATCTGCCCATCAGTTGATGCCTGGCCTGATCCTTGTTTGTTCGTCTACTCTGGGCGATATAGATAAAGAACAACTGAATTAAATAACCCCCACTGCCAGGGGAGCTCCTGTCTGTAAGAACTCAGATAATTGACACATCATCTTCTGGGTGGACTCTATCGGAAACAGATACTCCATCCTGAGTGAGTGGAGAGCATTTGCCTTTTCCTCCAAGATGGAAATCAAATCGTTTCATGGGCTTTTGCTTTCAAAGTGTCCATCAGATCAACAGGATTTGTTTAGATGCGCTGATAATAACTAGCAAAGTCCCCGTCATAGCATATAAAGCAAGAGGAACTCAGTGACGCCTGGGTACAAAAGGTATGCTGACGTTCTCGGTCAGCCCTCTTGTAGTTGTGTTACTAGAGGGCAATCGAGCTGTCTGGACTATAAAGTGATGCTCTTCTTTAAGTACTTAAAAGAGGGATAATTGCTCATTTGTTAATGAATATTCAGTCTTTTCAAAGTTGTCCTGTGGCGTACTGTTAGCGTTTTCATAAGGTCAGAAGAGTTTATTAAGACATGTCCTTCCAGTCCCTCTGATAAATTTGTTTGCTAATGTAGAATGTTAAGTGTCATGGACTTTGGTTGTGCAAAATGAGTGAGGCATAGCAGTGACTTTGGCTTTGATATAGCAGCAAAACCTTGCATGGTTCTCCCACATCGATATATGCTTTTTTTTTTTTTACCTAAAGTCATTTGCACTGCTCGTCATGTCATAGGCTGCTTATCATGTCTGCTTATTTTCGTCCTGAAATGAGGCTTTTAATCTTGTAATGTTGAGATCTGGGCACGCTGGATAAGAGGTTGGTGCTGCCTTGAACTGGGAATGAGCCTCTATCAAAGAGCTCACACTGTCAGAATGTTTATTGTGTACAATGAATGAGAGGTGAAGGGTGGTAAACATGTATGTGGCCCCTGGTATTTCTCATCAATACTGCAAGCGTTTGACCTCTCTGTCACACTGCGTCGTGAGAGAGAAAAGACTGAAATTAATTTTTACATAGGCAAGTAGAGTAGAGTAGTAGAGTTACTTTATTGATCCCAAAGGAATTTCTAGAAGTGGTTCTTCTAGAAAAATATTTGCAATGTCTAGCCTTGGCTGTGGCTCACAGTTGATGGAGCTGTTGTTGTTGTGGCATCAGTGGGCAGTCCCCTTGTGACCTGCTCTTGTGCTATCCAGCCGCCCTAGAAGACCCCATCCACCAACGCAAGCTGGCCTGGCCTCTCTCCGTTGGGATTTCCTGCCAGGTCTCACTCTCTCTCTCTCTCTCTTTCTCTCTCTCTCTCTGTCTTTCTCCATCTCTCCCCCTCACTCTCTCTCTCCCTCCCTCTCCTTCACTTTCTCTTCCTATCCATCCCTCTATCCCTCCCTCTCTCTCTTTCACTCTTTATCCCTCTCCCTCTCGCTTTCTTTCTCTGTCTCTTTGCTCAGTCACCCCAAATCCAGCTCTGCTCCGCTGACCCCTGTAGGGTCCCACAGTCTCTAGAGCACACTGGGCAAAGGCACCAGTGAAATTCAAGGATGGGGCTACACAGAGCCTTTGGATGTGTGGATCATTTTTCCATTTCAGCGTGCCAATGCTCTACAAACTCAGCATGCAAGTGTTTCTATGATCCTGTGCTGGTGAAGAAGTAGAGGTGTATTATCCAACATGGTGCAGCACTAATCTTGAGTGTTGTTCTTATGTTTCATTCTGTTTCTTGTGCAGATACCATATATTTCTCAGACAGTCATCATTCCTGTACTTTACTTTCCAATTGGACTTTAATACTGATTCACTTTACTTATCTACAGGCACTGGATATTAAGAAAGGTTTAATCAAAAACAACCCTGTTTTCCTCAGTTGAGAAAGATGGTACTAACCCTGTTTTCCAGAAACTAGGTTTTAGTCAGATCATTAATAAAATGCGGACACTTCTCTGTTTAGGTATACTATTTACAGTACATAGGCACCCATACCTGGATACACCTTCCTTTCATGTTGCTCTTAAGGTAGTTGTGTTCATATGTTTGAATGAAAACAATGTAGCATCTTGCAAAGAAAACAATGTAGCATCTTACAAGGGTAGGGAGACTCTACACTAGGGAGAGTCACAGAAACACATACATACACCTTTTCATGATCTGCCTTGATTTCTACTGTTCTAGTAAGACGTAGAATGGGACATCAGGCATGATGTTTGCTCTAAAGACCCCAGCAGTACCCAGTATCATTTCCGGCCTGACACATCCAGTTGATGGTCCTTGCCCAGATGCTTTGCTGTAATCCCAGTGGCTGACACACTGCCACCTGAAGCGGAGGCACAGCCTGGCAACTGGGCACTTAGTCAAGACCTAAGGCTCAGCACACTGGGACCAGGATGATGAACCTAAAGGGCTTTGCATGAATGCAGTAAGAAAGACATTTGTCAGTCAGCCTCTATTAGCCTCATTTTTTTTCTTTGTTTCTTTTTTTGTCAATTCACAGATCTTCCAGAGACCTACAAGTCACTTGAATACAACTGAATTTGAGGTATGGTGAGTATGCAAAATGTGTCCTGCCTCACAAAACCATTTTTACCTGTTTTTACCACCTTGTTTTTGAAATATGATAGGTCTATATGAGTTTGTGTTATATGGTGCATGTGAAAATGTAATACTGTCTTAAATAAATATTGGCAATAGCCAATGAAAAGAAATAAACAGAGAAATCAGGCCAATACGAAAAGTTTGCCTGTTGTTACATTATCCTGTCTATCTCTAAGCCAATGGCAGATACCCCAACCCATGCTATCCGGTAGCCTATTTGATTAGTGTCCGCCCCACAGAAACCTAACTATGCCAGATCACTGAATGATCGTAAAATGAAGATAACAGACAGAAACAGTCTCGTTTTTAGTTTTACACCTAAATAACAAGAGCTAATGGACAAACAGCTGCAGTTATTTTTTTGGAGTTCATTATTATTTCTGTTTCCAGTGCATTTTGAAAAGAATGACGTGTCAACTTTGGCAAATACAACAGGCTTCACATGTTTTTCACCTGTGGTTGTAACAGTCACATTGCGATAAGGAAGCAGTTATCTGGTTATGTTGGCTAGGATGAAACCCTTAAAATAAGCTTACGGTTGCGAAGTGTGTTCTTACAATCTCCAAGCAGTGGATGTCCGTTTTATTTTGTAAGGCAACATTTACTGCAATCCACATTTTTGTCTGGCCTGGGACAGCACTGAAGCCAAGCACACAAAAGACTTAATGTTTACCCCTCCATAGGAGGCCAAAGTTGACCATGAGCTGCCATCTTGGGGACCCCTCTCTAAACAAAGGAACTTTGCTTTGTTTTGTTGTGTTGTTATCTGTAAATATATTAGCTGAAAGTGATATTGTCATGTTAGGTCTTGAACTAATCCTTGTAATGTGGGCAGCAGTCTGATCATAGATTTGTGGCAATCAAAAGTATCTGTACATATTTATACACAAATAACTACATTGTAGTCTCTATACTAATTTGAAGTCAAACCTTTCACTGGCATAGGCCAGCTGGCCAATTGCAGGCTAGTTTGAGTGCCATTGGCTTGTGCCATTGGCCTGAATGGTGGATAAATATTACATCTGCTCCATTGTTCAGCAGTTTCTCCTTTTCTCTTCTCTCTCTACTCTCTTCACACTCTATCTTTCTTGACTCTACCCCCTATACGCTACCTTCTCTCTCTCTTTTTTTTCGGGTTTGTTTTATTTCTTTGCATTCTTGGTTTATTCTTGCTTTGGGTTATCTGGTTATCTCATTTGTTTGTTTTATTTTATTATGACTTGCATTCAGTTTAATTACTTTTAAGTTTAGGGCTTACTGTTAAATGAATCATCCATCTCTCTTCTCATATGCGATACCACTCTTGTGCTTTTAGCTGGTAATATTCAAGGTCGACCTATTCATTTTATGGAGTCAGATTAATTGTAGTTTCTCGCAATATTTACCATTAATACATGCTTTCGGTCCAAAGTTGAAGAACATGCATTTGGGAGACAAGGCACAGGTCTTCTGTTTCTCACCTACAATTTCTTCCTCAACTAACTCTGAAATTTAAAATTCCAAAAAATGTTGTTCTTCCGTTGCCAGTACTGACGTTAGTGAGCATAATGCAAATATCAGAACCGTGCCATCAGAACCTTGCAACATTGACAAGCTTGCAGTGAATCAGAGCACAATTCATTATCATAGGCAGAAAAACAAGGCACTTAACTGAAGGGCTATTTCAATAGGTTACAGAGGACCCTGTTAAGGTCTCCTTGTACTGTTTTCCGCCCAACAACAATTACATACTATCTTTGGAGACCTTAGTGACCAAGAAAAAAAAATGTAGTTGCAGTTAGGTCATAAATTTACAAGCACATGTGAGCAAGCCAGGATAGTTTCTAATACTATAAAGCTTTCAGATGTGTTTGTTTGTATCTGTTCAGGACTGTATCACTCAAACCAAAATTGCCTCTAGTATTAACTTCCTAATTTGGGTCTTTGTTTATCTATCATCAAGATTACGCATAATTACAGGCTGTACATAATGATTTTTGGCCCTCAAAAAGAATGGGTAATACTTCAAATCCCTACTTGTTTGTTTGTAAATAAATATATGATAATACCTCACAACTCCTTCTGGTGAGTCAACACAGTGAAGAGTGTAGATGAGGCACTCACGCACGATGCAATCCTGTTGCAAAACAAGTCGATAGATAGCAGGCCCTGAGGGGAGCCCATGCCCCCTTCTCAGATACAGGTCTCTATTGTCAGCGAGATGAAGGGTGTACTCTAAGCTAATAAGCTACAGGCTGGCGCACATGTCTCCATGCCTGAGAAAAATCCATTAGCCGACCTAGGGGGAAAATAGCGGAGGCCGACTCTTATGCACAAACAAGAAGGGTGACGCCAATCAAAAGAGATCTGTATTTAGATAAGGTGGCAGAGGGAGATGGTGTGGAGGAGAGAGAGCTGACTGTCACAACCTGCTAGTTTACCATGATTACACTAACTCACTTTCTCTCTCTCTCTCTCTCTCTATCTCACACACACACACACACTCACACATACACGCACACACACACACACACACACACACACAAACACACAGAGAGACACATACAGGTAATTAGGAATTCATCTGTGTTTCCATTGAAGGCACTCCACGTGATCCATGAATGTCACTCAGCTAATATATGTAATATTGTCCTTGCACAAGGGACTTAACTGAATATCCCGGCCTGATATATCAGTTTTTATTATTATTATTATTATTTATTTATTTTTATTTTTTTAAACACACATCTGTCTGTGCTTAATCTAATTAGTGATGGCCTGACCTTAGGGACTGTTGATTAAAAAGTGTCACAACAACGCATAGACACAGATGTTTAACTTATTTAGAGCAATCTGATGCCATTCTATTACGCTCATAAAAAGATATCATGCACTATATCCTCCATGATCATCACTGAAGCAATTACAGACTTTAGACTAGACCACAGGATTTCATGGGAAAGGTGACGCTATCGTAATCATACTGATAGATTGAAATTCTGAGTTGGAACTATTTCAGAGTCTATCTTAAATAACCTATAATTAAACTAAACTCTGCCATACACATGAAGGACATTGATTTGGGAACTTTTCCACATCTGAACAATGGAGGCATATTTGCAACCCCCTTTTGTAAGCTGTCTACTGAGCTTAGAGTTCTCAGTTGTCTAAAATCTAAAGAGGCCACAGGGAAAGCTCATCTGCTGTGTTCAGCCTTTATCCAGATGGGAGGGTGACAGTGAAGATGCAAATGTACTTGGCAAAGGAAACCTGAAATTGTCAGATGGAGTTAGCCATCACAGGCACTTTATTCCAAGGGTTTCCAGAAAGATAACTTGCTTCGCATTACTTGACCTCCAGGCTGCGAACACACACGAACTCTAGCTTGATTAGGAGAAACTAATTAACTTATTTCTTTTAAGCGCAACCTTGAAATATATTTTTTTTTACAGAGAGAAAAAAAAAACAAAAAAGCTTTTAATGCAAATTTTTCCCTGGCTAAAGGACAAACCAAAATTTCATTACTCCAAAATGCTATTTAAATTGCATGTCTTATTCTAATTAAAAGTCTCTGCAGTAGCTTAGGAAATTAAACAGTGCTCTCTCCAGCTCTCTGCCCCAGGTAATGCACAGTAATCATACGACACAAAAGGAAACATTTTCCCGGACGAAGTCTGTCCGCCCGCTCAAGCTTATGTAGTTATCAGCGTGGCTCATAGAAAGAGGGAGCTCTAAATGCCATTTCCCTGCCTCCCCAATTCAATCATTGTGGGTAGAGAGTTAATTAGTGGAGTTAACTGGCTAATTAACGGATGATGACTGGAATCGTTGGTCCCCAGAGAGTTCCCCAGAAGACCAGCTGCTGAAGCTCCATGGGCCTCACAAATAACAGAATCAGAGAGGGAGACAGAGAGAAAAGAGAGGAAAAGTCTTTAACCAAGATATAAATTCCCTGTGACAACGCTGACCATGGAGCTGTCAGAGAGCATGTGACGTGGACACCTGGAGGCATGAACAGGCTCTCCCTGTGCCAGAAAACACAAATTGAACGAATTGAGTTAGTAAATATATAAAGAGTTAAAATTACAGTGATACACGCACTTAGACTTATTGTTTAAACTAGCTCTCTGTATCAGCAATATTACCTCACTTCATCTGTCAATGAAAATCCATAACCCACATATCTGTGAGGAAGTGGTGGTAAAAAGGCAATGGCGGCTTATTCCACAGGCATAAAGACTCTGGCAGCACACTGAATTTGATCATGATAATGATTTCAAACTTTCTTTCATTCTTTGATTTCATGATTTCAAACATTCTAATCTTAATATGAGTAGTTTTGTTTAAGTAAAAAAAAAGACTTTAGGAAAATGCTTCTGGTTCAGTGCAAGATAATGTATATTAAAAATGATGCTCTTTGTAAACATTTATCAAGTTTCATTTTATGTTTACCAGTTTCAGAGAAAATTCCCTTAAAATCATTCATGGGTTTCCATTTAGCAATTAGTCGGTGTTAGAATGAAAAAATGCTTCTTGAGATAACATGACAAAACCAGGTAACACCAGACCTGTCTTTATTCAGTCAGTATGACATCAACATGACTTTGAGGCAGTAATTTTTTCTTCAATTAAACTTCAATTAAAATTCCTTGAAACTTTAATAATATTCAAGTAAATGAAACACAAGAATAATGTGAAATACTCCCACTGCCTATTCCGTTAGACCTTAGCCTTAGTTATGGGAACAGCAAAAAAAGAAATGTATATATATATATGTGCTTTTTTTGTAGTCATTGTATTGCCAACATGCATAGGACAGAGCTAATGTCTTTATGATGTATGGCACAGTAAAACCATGGGCTCTCGAAATGTTTTTAAGGATGTGGCATTATTTCGTTTTTTTTTCTATCTAAGCTTTAACATTTTTATTCAATTTGGCAGTACACAACCTGCATTCCATATTGCTAAACAAATGTACTAAACTAAATTTCAGAGTATGCTGACAGTATGCAGTTTATTCAGCCATGGCAGGATATATAACAAATGAAGAGTTTGTTTCCAAAACACTATAACACTACACATTTATTTTTGAAAATATTCAAAATATTCATGTATTTCAGTAATTCATGTTAAATCATGTTGATTTTAATATGCAAAAATCCATCACGTAAAAGCAACCCAGATGTATATCAACTGATATATTTGAAAAAAAAAAATCTTAAAATTCATTAAAAAAAGGTGTATATAGCGTGTTGGAAATAAAGTATGGGAAATATCATAGTGTAAATTATTTTAATGTCAATCCCTAAGAAGTGATGCAGCTTTTTTATGAACTGATATCAAATACCTATGAAGTGTAACCTCCATGTCACCTTCTCACTCTAACTGCTACAATGTCTAAAAAAAGACTGCTGTGGTCAAAAAGTTCAGCCCTTTTAAAAAGAGACGAAGAGAGAAAAGCTGTCTGCTCACTGAATTTTTTTATAAAGTAGATGTGTCTGTGTGTATTTGTGAGACAGACAGAGGTGGGGAGGTAGAAATTCATGTGACCATGCCAGATAATCAATGCAAAAAAAATGAGTTGCAAATCTCAAATGTGGATGATGCTTTGTTTGTACAGCTAAGGCCAGACTCTAAGCTGCGGTGCAGGACAGCTGTTGAAGATGTGTGGCTGCATGCATTAAAAAGTGGTTGGGTTGGGTTGGGTTGGGGGGGTGGAGCTAGGATAATGAAAGATGCAGAGCACCTAATGTGTTTAATTATGGACGTTTCACCAGCAAAAGCAAGATTTTATGTTCTCCTCCAGGGTTCGTCACACTTCATGTTAATGTGAGCCTCCACATAGAACTTGCACTGCAGGCATTGACTGCACCCCTGGAGGGACAGGGGAGGTGTGTGTGTTTGTGTGTGTGTGTATATTTGTGTTTGTGTGTGTGTTTGTATGTGTGCGTGTGGTGGGGACCATGTGTGTGTGTATGCGTGTGTGTGCGTGTGATGGGGGCCGTGTGTGTGTGTGTGTGGTGGGGGCCGTGTGTGTGTGTGTGTGTGCATGTGGTGAGGGCCGTGTGTGTGTGTGCGTGTGCGTGTGTGTGCGTGTGGTGAGGGCCGTGTGTGTGTGTGTGTGTGCGTGTGGAGGGGGCCATGTGTGTGTGTGTGCGTGTGTGTGGTGCGGGCCATGTTTGCTACCACAGAGAGGTCACTAACATAACATTAGCTGTAGCTTCTACTGCTATCACAACTACACTGAGTGCTGTAGAAGGGAAATAAAAATACTCAAGCTCTGCCTCTCCCATCTGTAGATGTTGCGCCTTCAAGATCACTCTGACCAACCTGCTTCAGCAGAGTGCAGCATGACAGATGGCATTTAAAAAGCAGGGCCGTCCATATGCTGAACCCGATATGCCCATTCACAGTGGAACTTGTAATCATCCAATTTAATGCAGATGACATTTCGGGGGCCGGTGAAGGACAGGCAAGTACACAGCGCTTGCTTGAAACGCAAAAATCATCCCGAGCACAAGGCAAAATGGCCACTCCAGATGTGACTTGTGCACTCGCTCTATTAGTTTTTCAGCTGACCTTTCGAAAAGGGCTAACCCGTTCCATGTTTAAAGTGTCAACAATCCAGCCTCCTCTTCCCGGTGTTTTTTAAGCTGTAGAGCTCTGCAGAGGGGTTGCCATGGCAATGTCTCAGCTTCTTCCTTTGCCGTCACACCAGTGGCCAGACTCACTCACAATGCTTCTCACAACAGATTCAGATCTGGGGAGTTTCATGAGCTGCCTCGAGTAAATAATTCCAGTTCCATCAGCGTCAGATAACATAAGAACTTGCATAACTTGCTTAATAATATGCAGAAGGGCTAATACAAGACACCTGGACATGTTTCTATACTAAACATGAGTCAGAATTCTATTTTAGTGTAATCAGCCATGACAATGCCACCTTAATCAAATATGTTGCACAACTTCTGTCTGGAACATCCAAGGGAGGCAGGAGGGAGTAAATGCACACCTTTAACAGTGGGATAATAATGTTTTGCTTATAACATTGTGTGCATTATCAGCCAGTGGCTTAATAAGTATGATTATGCCTTCAGCGAGCTTGCGCTGAGCAAGTCGTGCTTCTCTCTTTTTTTTTGTCCTTGTATTGCTTACTGTAAATAACAGGGGAACCAGCCCTCCTTTGTTCTCCTTCTTCTCCCATGGATTCCAGTCTTTTACTGCCACTGCTCTCAATCCTTCCACTTCAGGGTCTGCCTGTCTGTTCTGTCAGCCAACAGATGTTCATTTATATGGTTGACCCCTCCTTTTTGGCGTTTAATTACTCCATGTCCCCACAGTTAATGAAACACTCTGTGCTCTCACACTGCAGACAATTCCCAGTGGATATGTCGACTTGTCTGCGAAAACCATTTTTTGTTACTTTATTCCTGGATATTGGGATATCTAGGTTTGCAGATAGCTGTGGTGTCTGTGGCTCAATCTCATCAAAATGATTTCATAATAGAAATTATTCAAGACAACCCATCCGTTCTGCATTTGGAGCTTAACAGGTGTAACATGAAATGCTTTTGCTTTATACTTTTCTCTAAAGATGAAGATATCTGTGGAGATGGATAGAGATATCTGTGGAGATGGATGGAGATATGTCTGAAGATAATTGCAGTCAATGTTGAAAACTATACATGTATATCTAGTGCTAAAAAAATGTCTTTGACATGTTACTTTAAAATCTTGCCGTTTGAGAGCCCATCATTGAGAGTCATTTTATTTAGTTACACAACATGACTGCTTATCGTTTTGTCCTTCAGCAGACTCAGGATGTGCATAGATTACTGGAGAACTGTCCATGCAGAATACCAATTCAGAGATGTGTATGCTTTTGATATCACTCTTTTGTGATGTCTGCTTAGACATCGCATGGAACATGTACCTGCTTGCACCTGCTTTGCTGACTGCAAAAGCGTGATAGGCGATTGTAAATGCTTAATCCCATTTGCATGTTCTTGTCGAGCATTACAAGTACATTAAGAACAGGTCATTCATCCAAAAGACAGATAACAGGGATGTCTAACAATGCAGAGTGAAATCATGAATGTATGCAAGTGAGTGATGTATGATACATGTGAAATATTGCCTGATTGATTGATTGATTGCCGGCATTGCTCTCAGCCAATATGAGGTACTGTTAGTTTCTACACACCTATGAATAAGGTAACTATTATTACCATTTTATGTCTGTCTGTTGTAGAAAATACAATCAGACATGACAAGATCAAGCCGGAGAAGAGCCCCCCCCTAACAATAAGCATTTTGTCAAACGTCAGGCAGCAGTATCACTTGCTCAGTGGGGATTCCAATGCTATCGAGTGAAAGAAACATTTAATGACATGACCAATATGAAACCATTATTCAGTCCTGAAAATGAGACCTTCTTGGAATAATGTGTCGACGATGGCCTGACACATAATCTCCACGGAGCACTGTGGGTCAGGCCAATGATGGATGAGTGGCAGGCGACACACCAAAGAATATTGATCTTCACCCACCGGTCTGCTCAGTTTTATCACTTTCCGGCTCTCTTTTCTCATCTCATGGTTACAGTGTTGTGATGGTGAATTCAGATTTTTTATTGCATTCTTTTACACACCACCTCTTGTTATTTTATTAGTATGTTTTAACAATCAAAAAAGCACTTAAAGAAAGAAAAAAGATTAAAAAGATTACTCAAATTTCATAAAAGTTTAATGATTGGCCATCATTTACCAATTTGGCATGGCAATTTGGCATCATTGTCTTTTTGTTTCTTTGTATAGCTTGTCCTAAAGTCAGTTATTTAGACTTAAGATATCAAGGGCTGCGAGGATGGGGATGCTGAGTCTAAGATGGCAGTGTCTGATGATATTATTTATAATTGACACCCTCTATAATTCTCATTTCAGCAGTGTGAAGCGGAGAGCAGAGCTTTTCAATATGGAGGCCTGGGCACGAGTAAAGTGTGCATGCATGCAAATGAAGCGCTGTGCTAAAGCGTCGCGCACTGAGAGACGTTGACATTTTGCTGACCTTCAGTCCTGGATTCACGGGCAGACGGAGATGAAGAAAAGAGAAGGGACTGCTAATGAGGGGCACATAGGGAGGGAGAAAAATGGCCGCTTCAAGGCCACTCTCCATCCAGGCCCAGTGGAGTGCTCTTAGTGGGGACACGGAGCAGGTGAGGATGATACTATTGGAAACTAAGGAATGAATCATGGGATTTGTATCATAGGAAATGTTATGTGTGGTCACTGAAGTGTATTACATGTGGCAAAACATGTAACCTTCTGAAAAAATTATTGTTTACGCCTTTCACTTTTTGACCAAGGCCAGTGTCACTCAGTTGCCATTTGTTCTTAGTCAGGGGAGAAAAAATAAACAAATACCCCACAAAATAATGAAAAAAAGTTATATGCTCCATTTGATCACTCTACCAACCCAAAATAGCTTTTGACCTTCAAGTCACTGGCTGTCAGTATTCATTTGTGTTATCATCCATAATTCAGAACGCTGCCCAGAAATACACATTATCAAAGTCCAAAAGCTATGACCATTTTATTATCTGATATGAAAGACTTCTCCTCTTTCTTTTCTCTTATTGGAAAAAGAAAAAAAAGAAGAAGAAGGGTGTGTGTGTGGGGGGGGTGCTTATCAGTCCTTATGTGGATGAGAGTCCCTCACATGCTGCTTTTGCTTTGCTCAATTAGAGGCCGTTTTTGAACTCCAAGAAGCGGAGATGGATCCCAGTCTGCATTACAGCATCCACGTCCAAATCACTCAGATGCCGCGTGCCAAAACATTTCCATAATTGCAACCTCTCAAACACAACACAGGCGGGTACTGAAAGAGAACATTACACTCCTTCATACAAACAGACATGTGTGTGTGTGCGTGTGAGAGAGAGAGAAAGAGAGAGAGAGTGAGTGAGTGTGCATGTATGTTGGGGTAGAGGGATGAAAAACAAAACAGTGACATTGAGTTTTATTCCTGTTGCATTGTCATCGTATCCAATCCATCTTCATTAAGAGGGTGGATGGGTGAATGGTGGTGGTAGGGTGGGGTGTTGCTGGCAGAGAAGTGAGAGAGAGAGAGAGAGAGAGAGGAGGAAACATTCCATTCCAGTTGGGCTGAAAAAGCACGCCACCCTCACTCTGTTTTCTATTTAGATCCACGACTCTATGCATGCCTGATTCCAAGGATCAACAAACAAAACCCTATGCATACAGTCTCTACAGGAGCAGCCCAAGTGACTTGCCGGGCGTGTGCAGCCACATCCTTTCGTTTAATAGAGGAGAAATAATAAAAAACAAAAGTCCAGTCCTCCTCACGCAGACATGTGCTGGGGCCTGCCCAAGCCTCCCTGCGCCCCGAACCTGTGAGAGCAGAGCCCGAGTAACTGTGGCTCTTTATCACTGACTGCAGCATGACAGATGGCAAGGGTTTACAAGAGAGCACACGGGGACCATATTGTGTGCTTGCTGAATAACACTTCATTCTTGTATTCCCTTAAATGGGCTCTTGTTGCCTACTTAAAATATTTACATAAGACCTTCCCGACCCTTCAGCAGAAATTAGGCAAATATTTTACTTCCATGTGGCCGAACAACACCATTGGACCAGATTGTGGTGGAATGACATTGTTGATGTCTGTCCAAACAGCATGTAAAGTAGGCTAAGTGTAATTTGCTATTGTACCATGCACTTGTGCTAATGTAAAACATTTTCTGTTTGATGGGCGACAGATAAAGTGCTACTGAGGAGACCTTTATGACTAACCAATGTATTTTATTAATAGCATTAAGATGTGCATAAGCTTTCACTAGCTGTCCTTTACATAGCCACACTTAATGCAAAGTATCTTTAAACTGAACATATGTTATTAGAGGATATACAGTAAGGCTTCTTATGACTGATGTCAACACACCGTATGCGCAGCATAAACTAAAATGTAGCATAAACTTAAATTAAATTAAAATGTACTACTTAGAACATAATAGTCCATCGTCCCCTCTAAATCTGAAGTGGTTGTGGAACACGTCAGCAACACGTCACAAGGACCTGAGTCAAGATATAGACTGGAGTGTAATGCATTAGGTTTGATATTAGGGCTAGGTAAGGACAAATGTGGTGGTGGTGGAGCTGAAGGAAAAGATGCTTCTAGCAATTGTTGTTTGGTGACCTATGTAACACAAAGAATTCATCAAGGGATTTCTAGTCTTAATTTTTGCCTCCATATGTTTACTCTAATGCAGACATATGACTGAGCTTATGGTTCTGTGGCCTACAGGCTGCTGGGGGTTCAGTGACTAATTCAATGTCTCTTATGTTGCTTTAAGACATTCTAAATACCAGTGATGTAGAACAGACAAAAAAACTCATGGTAGGATGACTCATGAAATCTAATTACCAATTAGATTAGTTACGACTAATCATCGTGACTTGTGCTTCCTACCAAACGGGACTAAAAATCCTGCAAAGACTATATCAGTCATGAAGGAGACTTGTGCAAGAGTTGGTTGAGATTGAGAATCGAGATATGCTTTGGATTAAACCCTGCTGATGCCCATTTTGATTTTACTCATAATTGCTGTACATGAGTAGCTCACGATGCTGTGCAAAATAAATCCAGACAGTCTAAATGAAATCTCTCCATTTTGCTGTAATGACTCATCAACTTCATACTAGCTGTAGGCTATTAAATGTCACATTCATTTCTCCATCCTTTTAGTATTGTTTTACAGTCTAATCCTGTTTCATCTAAAAAGCTTGAGCTTTGACTTGTGTTGCCAAGGTAACAGGGGCTGTCTTGCATATATGTCGATTCATGTGGCTGCCAGGTCCCCTGAGCCAGGCCCGGTCAGCTCGAGTCTTGGCTTCACCATGGTTACGCTCCGGAGGTCTCAAACTAATGAGCGGCAGCTTCCTTAGTGTGGTGGTCTGCATAGCAGGCCCAGTTCTATCTGAAGAAGACATCACTTTGAGAGGTGTGTATGTGTGTGTGTGTGTGTGTGTGTGTGTGTGTGTGCAATGGGGAGGAGAGGTGGTTGGTTGGTTGGGTAAAGGCAGCAGCATATTATTTTATTTCCACTCACAGCAAAAAGTGAAAAGTGTGAGGTCCCAGGCATGAGAACACCACTGATCTAATTGGTCAATTTCAGCAACAAGTTCCATTAGCACTTCAAGGATGGTGGCGTTAAACATTTCCCAATTAAATTCTCCAGTTTCTTGCTAGACTGTTCAAATATGTGAGTAGATGGCCTCTTAGACAATCTGTCAGATCCTCAAGGTGGTCCAAAATCACCAAAATGAAATAGAACTCCCATACACATAGCAGTCAATTAAAGTAAAATTGTTCAGATGTCAACAATTTTGGATTCAAATTCCCTGTGTGGTTTTGGTGATCTTGACTACTTGCAGTAATTGATGTAAGCGCTCAGGAAACTATTGAAATGGTCACTTAGGGGGCTGCCACCAGTGCTGCCTTCATAACACCAGTCACCAGAAGAGCAGCAGAGGCTATAAGTCTCCAGCTTGCCAAGATGATGGAGTCACATTGTCCTCAACACCTGCACAGAAACATCCCTTAGGTTTCAGAGCACATATCGCACCTTTTTATCACCAAAAAGTAAAGGTTGCATGCATGGGTGAGGTTGCATGCAAGGGCTCTTGCAGGAAAGACTAAAACGAAAAATCGCAGGGGCTAGTCTCCCGATGCTGTCAGCCACACGATCTGCACAGGAATACAGGTATGTCAGTCAGTCTCGCTAGCCTTTCCCCATTTCCCTCCACCGCTGTGTGTGTTTTTTTTAGAGAGCATGGCCTGGAATGTGGTATGGATTATCCACAGGAGAGGCTAGTGGGTGATTCCAATTGAATGGCAGCGACCATACCAGTAAAAGGAGAAGTCTAATAGGGATCACACCAGGTTACTCGCTTGTCTAATAAATGGAGGAGAAGTCATCATAGGCTGTCCATCACACAAAACAGGCTTGAGGGACACCACCTGCTGATGGTATCTTGATTGTTTATTGTCCATAAATTACCTCTCCATGCCATATTGAGACTAGCGTGGTTGCTGTGCCTGTTTGGGGCAAAATTCTACGAGACTGAAACAATGTCAGTGTCAACTGTCAAATAAGTCAATGATCATACAAAAGACTGTTAACTTAAAGTGAAGTAAAGAAGGTGTATTTTGTCATTAAACAATAAACATTATGTGTAGTTAGTCTAAACAATTTAATTCATGGGATGGATCAAGGAAGTATTTTCCAGAACTAAATGCGTTTCCACTAAAGTTAAAAGATGTCAGATGGAGCCTTGAAAGCACTGAAGCACATACTCACACTCATTGAACATTACATTGCTGTATATCCTAGAGGTAGAAGAAGGTTGAATATTTTCCCCCTTGCAGACAGACAACCCTGCTGCATAAATTATTCTGTGCCTACAGTAGTTGTGTATCCTCCAAACATGAAATGTGCTTGGCATGATCACTGAGATGTTTTAATAAAACATTTAACTAGCAGGGGTAGCAGTAGCAGGGCACCACCAACAGGCCGACTGTGCCTGAAGGTTTTCTTTTGTCGAGTGGCTGGCATAGCTGTCATTGGAGAATAACTAGTGAGCTCCACTGGGGTTAAAGACTTAGACTTCAAAACATTAACCAAAAAAGAAAAAAACAAGGACATTGAATGGAGACATTGAGGGCAATCAGCTCAAAACCAAGTGCCTTTGACTTCATTTGGGAAACAAATGCCTCCCTGAGTTCACAAAGTGTGCAAACACCCACCTCCGCAGAAGAAAAATTGCAGTCGACACAGCTTAGTGGCCTTGTTGCACCAGAATGGTGCTTGTTTATCCTATTAGCCTGCATAATCATTTCAGTCTCAAGTCCTGTAAGGCAGGCTAATTTGGGCCGTTATGTTTAGCCCTTGAGTTTCTTGGAGGAGACATAAAAAGAAACCTGGTGTGTCTCTGACTCTGTGGTCTCTGACAGGTCAGAATGCCAAAAGCAAGGGAAAAGTTGATCTCATAGTTTTCACATCGTGTTACAGTCAATGTGATGATTTGATGATTACTTTAACACTGAAGAACATTCCAGTATAAATGTGGCCTTTACATAACACAGTGTTACTAATGGGTGCTCTTTCTCTATTCACTGTCTGAAAGTCTGTAAATACTTCTAGATATTTCTACAATTAAATAGCTTTTTTGTTTGTTTGTTTTTGGGATGGCAAAGTAACAATAGCTATAGAATTATGTCAATGAAAAACTGTCTCACAATGAAAGCTGCAATCTGTCAGATGTATGCTTTCTAAAATATAAAATTCTGACTAATTTTACTGACTAGCTCCCATTGACAGCAGTTTAAACCTTTGGATTTTATTTTAGTCTAATGACGTCCATTTTTGCATGTTCACATGACCCTACAAGTACTTGGCAAATGATGTCTCCTTTTTTTGTACAGCACAATTAATAGTGCAGGCCAGAGAGATGCTATTTTCCAGTCAAGCAAGTAGAAGTCAGTGCTTCTCTGGATATTTTTGAAATTATTTAATAATGTTACATCCTCTTTCAACATTTAATATATTCAGGGACAGGTATTAGGGGGGTTTATCACTATGGCTGTGTGATTCTATGTTGCTCTTTGTTCTCTGTGACTGAATTATAAATTAAGGTTATGACAATTAAGGCTAATCCGTGGGGGAAGGATTAAGTCTAGATGACCGCTCAGTCCATGAGAGGGACTTTAATCCCTCATGAAGATGTCTTAACGCTGGATTTGTTACTCCAACATGTCCTTATACTGTTAACAACTTAAAGTTGTCAATTAAACAATTTTAACTTGTTTTTTTGGCAGGACAGGAAAAGGAAAAGGGAGAGAAAAAAAAAAAAAGAAAAGAGAGAGAACAGAAGAAAAGAGAGAGAAAGGAAGAAAAGAGAGCAAGGTAAGGAGGGATCTTCATGAGGAGTGTTTGTTCAGTGTTGTATTGTGTCATGGCAAGACTACACAAACAGTGTCATGTCTTAGATGCACAGGGGCAAAAATGAAAGAATACCATTAGAGCATTGTGCTTGCAATCTGGACACTCTGACTTAAGGCGAGTTTCAAAGCACAGCATTGTTTCACAACACCAACTGGGCACCCAAGCACCGAGAGAACTGGCCCTCTTTCATGCCTGCCTCTTGCCTTAGGGGGACTGGAGCCACAACAGGCCCTGGCGATTGCCACTCGGTTGGGCCTTAGTGATAATGCAGCAACTGTCTCTCAGTGATATTCACACATGTTGCTCTTGACAAACAACAGCCATTCTCCCTCTTTTCACCTGGGGGTGAAGGACACAGACCTTTACCAGAGGGATTTGGGGAGGTAAGCTGTTGTTGGTAAGTGTTGAGTACACCTCGCTGATCTTCTGGCACCTGTGCTAGAGAAAGTATATCTTCTCACAATAGGCAACACATTTCCCCCCCGTCTCTTGAAGTGGATGAAATAGCATCACTAGGTGCCAGAGAAACACCACACATTTCAAGTCAAAATGACAGACATCTAAGACACTAATCTGAAAGGCTCTGAATAGGCCCATTTTTTTGTGCTGGGATTTCTTTTTTTTTAATCGCAAACAGTTAAGTCTAACAACAGCATGCTTTTAGGGGAAAATGGTTCATAAACTTCTGCACAATCATCTTTTCAATCTATAACCAAATTGCCAAACATTGACCAAGCATCACTGCTGTAGAAAATGACTGTACATAGCCTTCTTCCTTCAACATTTTATAGCTAAAGGGGTTGCCATTGGTTTCCAGCAGCATTTAAATGTGCATTTCCTCTGATGCTGTCTAAAATCGTTTGGGGACTAATTCACTGCAGAATAGTGGCACACCATTTTCTCTGCACATTCAAATGTGCTGGTGGTTTAATCAGTGGGACATCAGTAGCTTCACTATGGTTCTTCCATAAAAGTGAGTCTGATTCAATTTGTGTTATTCTATTGTGACACCCCTGTACAAAAGCAGCCTTTCCTCTATAGAAATATTATTGTCATTAAACCAGTACCCATGCAAAGCTACAGAAAGAGATGAAGCAAACTATAATTTTGAATAGGCACATTTCTTGTGTCTGTGTGCAGCTATGCAATGTTGATGATTTTTTAACATACCCAAAATAATCATTTAAGTTGATGAGTATATATATATATATTTTATTTTTTTTTATTTATTTATTTTTTTTAAATCTAATCATGTGATTCGCTATGGTTTGTGGAGACTGTAAAAAGGATCCTCTCATTTCTTTTAGTGAAGTTATTCTGAGATCTCATTCTAATGTGAAACAGTTACATTGACACATTTTGTGAAGATACTGCAATTTTTTCCCACTGGTGCTTGAGTTATCCATGCTCCAAAACATTGCACACAAGTAAATTAGTTTGTTGGGATAGGACTGAAGTGCTCAGAGCCTGATGAAAGAGAAAAGGAAGCAGATTAGAGAGAAACATGACCTCTGTGCCAGCACAGTGTGGACAAGGACAGCAAAAACACTTCAGCATCGTTTCATCTCACTTAGTTACCTTGGGGCAAGGGGTTTAACAGGGCCCAGGGCTTGCCTACAGTGCACTGCTGGGGCCAGGAGACTGTTTCTCCCTGATATCCATGCACAGTAGTCACTCTCTCTGTCTTCTGTTCAAAGAAGGACCATGTCTCTAAAGCAGATTTAGTAAATGGTCCTGGTGAAATGTTTTTGATATTTGTCTGAGCAAAACTAACAAATAACAGTCCTACTGCAGTAATATTGAGCCACTCCCATTTTGGACACCACCTTTTAATTAATCTATTTACCCTATTAAGTATTCTTGCCTTTATTGACAGGACAATGTAATGTAGTCAGGAAAGGAATTGGAGAGAGATGGGATGCAGAATTGAGAAATGACCTCTGCACTGGCTGGACTCCGGAACCTAACCCTTGTCCTCATGGATGCATTCTTTATATGGTAGGGGATGCTGTGGGATAACTACCCACAGAATTTACACAGTACCTATAAACTTGATGATATGTGTTGAGCTTATAGCACTGAGTTTTAAAACCATAGAGCCACATGGCTCTGGGAATGGTCAGTTGTCACAGGTGTAATTACCTCCAGAAAGGAAGTTGGGATCTATCTTTATTTCTATGAGAAGGCTTAAGGGAATAAGAAAAGAGTGTTTTAGTATCTATGAAATGAAGAACCCCATTTTGGAGTAGCTCAGTAAAAAAGTGGTCTGTTTGCCATTATATGTTTTGCTAAGTTGCTTGTCTTGATTTAGACCTCATGCCTGCATTTTCAAGCTGGTCACTGTAAACTCGCAGTCATCAATTCGCAGCTGCTAATCCTCCAAATTGCATTCCAAATCAGTAGCTGAGGCAAATTTAGATGATTCTTTCAAAAGGTTTTCAACAATCTTGTTTGAAGAAAATATAAAGTGAATAACAAAAGATTCTGTTTTAGGTCCTGGTGTCTAGGTGTAAGGTCCAATTGGTGAACCACAAACAGTTAATTAAAGGCTTGGAATTCAACTGGAATAAGACCTCTTATTAATGAAATCCACTGGTTGGAAAGAAGCTTCATTTCAAGCACCGTATTCACCGTGTATTAGTGCTTTGTACAGTTGATGCATTCTGCAGAGAAATTAATGGTGACTCTGTGTTGAGATGAAACATAGAGTTGCTTTGGAAATGTAGCAAAAGGTTAGTTAAAATGCAGGAGCTGTCAAGGCCTATTTTATTTTACCCCTAATGATTTATAATGTTACCCTTTGCTGTATTTTAGATGAATGAAGGAGTCACAATAGAGCGATTCTCTTGTGATGGTATTTAGTTGTTTACTCAGCTATTCAGCTATGTCCATCTGTAATGAAAATAAATACACTGCAATGTGCTCTGGGTAGCTCTCATTGATCACACTACCAGGAGAATGAGCCACAGCACTTTAAGTGCATTTTGAGGTGCACAAGTTCCAGTGATACAACAAAAGTGAGATTTATGCCCAGACATGCATACTGAAGGGATCTTACTTGCGAAGCAACTTTTGAGTATAAAAGCATGACATATGGTCATTCAAAATGCAATCTGCCTTAAAAAGAGGTACTTGATCAGATTCCACTCATTTTATTTGGTTACTGTAGCCTTGCGAAAGCACACCAACTTACAGGGGAGAGAATATTGGATTCTGTTGGATCAGATTAGATTATTTTATTTATCATAAAGTAGGATACAAGAAAAATTTCTTGTACCTTAAAGCAGAAATGTGCTTTTGAAAATGAGACCAATTAACTGAGACGGTTAAAATTAATAATTTTTCAACATATCCTGGTATTGTTAGAAGTGGTGGTATTTATCTTAATTGCCAGGTATGATCATTGGAAGGTGATTTGAGGCAGAGAACATGTTCAGAAAACCTGAATGTATGTTAATGAAAGGCTTTAAGGTAATTTTACATTTATCTTTTATGGGGAAGCTAGTATGTTATTGCATACCCAAAGAGCAGTACCTCCTGTCTAACCCATTTGCAAAAAAGAAATCACTGATCCTGTTTGAAAATCCTACCACATGACTCATAGGAAACCATTACAGGATGTGGTGAAAGCTTATACACTCCCCTAGCTCTTTAACCAACTACAAAAAAGTCTGGGATACACTCTGTGCTGTCCAGACAACAGAACAGAAGCAGAGGGAAAAAAAGGAAAACATTCTAGTCCAGGGTCTGAGAGCCCAAGTGATGATAACAGAAATACAATAACAATCACCAGCGAGATGTGCAAATATCCCAACACTCCTCAGTGAGATGTGGGTGCGGGTCATTAGCGTGGACCCTCCAGTCTTGGGTAGGTTTAATTAACGAGGCTGAGGACGTTGTGTGAAAGCAGCAGTTCTCCGCTTGACAGGATCCCCTCCCCCCTATCCACTCTCTGCAGCAGAGGTGCCCATGTCTGTCTCCATTAACATGACCAACATCTAAATTCTAATTAGCTGACAGAGATAATTAGGATATTAAATCATTTTTTTTCTCCCGCTCGCTTGGAAAATGCTTTTGGAGTAAACACATAACTCTCCTAATGGTGACGGACGTGAAAGGTCTCGCGAACGTAAAGGGGATGGTGACTTCTAAAGCTCTGAAAGTCAGCCATTTTGCTCATCCCATTGCTCCTCTGCTCAGAGAGCCAGTGGACCACTGCCTCATCAGTGTCTCATCACTATTTTCATGCCAGATTTGGACACTCACTGAATACTTATTCCAAAGTTTCCTCCAGTTAACCACAAACACAAATGTCTGATTAAAGATTAAAGACAAAGACAAAGACAGAGACATTAAAGACAAAGGCAGAGACTCAGTAGAGGACTTGGGACTAAAGAACTTCAAAGCTTGAAGTGTAGTTGTAAAAAACATCTTAATTATGACACAGGCCTTATGCCAAAGTACAAAGTAATGATGCTGTTCACATCCATCAGAAATGTGCAATCATAGTTCAGTTAAGTACTTTAAATTAGTACTACTGCTAGTATAACAACAACAATAATAATAATAATAATAATAATAATCCTGCAAATGGTGTATTTTTCTCCTCTACTCAGACATGTTAAAGAGAGGCATTAATTTATTCTGTTTTTTTTTTCCACATTATGTGATCAAAGTGGTGGTGGGTGAGTCCCAGGGGAGTGGAGATAAACACTGGTGAGACACTTGAAAGAGACACCATCAGCCGGCTCGGAGGGAAATCTGTCTGCACCAGCGGGGAGGGAGCAACCAGGTTAAGTAAATTGGATCAAATATATTAACACCCCCAGAGACTGTCAAATTGCGGGAGAAAAAAAAATGTTATCAGATCCATGCTTGTCTGATAGCACCACATTTGCACCTGAGGAACCTGTCTGTGATATGCTAAGTTGCAGTTGAGCACTGCTAGTGACCTTCTTTTTCCACACAGCATATGGTGGCGAGACTGTGTAATGGATGGCAAGCTATTTGCAGAACCACATGATCTCTGCCATGACATTAAAAGACTTTTTGAAAAGTTTATGGTGGAGGGGCATGTTGTCACACAGCGTAGATTTCTCCCCCACCACACACAGAAAAAGAAAACCTGCTGATGTGGTTGTTAGGGAGTACTCAGTCAACATTCTCTCTTGATTGTTCCAACTCTGAACAGATGCTGACTCCATTACCAAGTATGAGAAAACTAACTCTCAGAATACACACATGGGTGAGTCAGGGTGAGAAAGCACTCTTGGCTGCTATATTTGTTCAGACGTCTTAAAAGTGGTGTGGTGCGCATACAGGGTAATGGTGTTTTGGATCAGATGTCTATTCATGAAGTACTTTAAGATGCAGGGTTTTAGTGTGGCATGGTGCAGAGGTCCACAAAGTGGGTTCTTACTTCAGGTGCACTACACTATTAGCCTGGTTCTAACACATATTGACCTGCTATGCATCTCAGTCTGGCCAATTTCATGTGATCTCCAACTTTCATGAGGCGAGATTAACAGACATACATCAAAATGCCTCTGCAGGCATTGGATATGTCCACAACCAATCAGACCAATGATTGCAGAGAAAAGAGAGTGGGATGCATCATAATTTGAAGCAAAACATGTCTGAAGCCCATCTCCATTCTTATAAGATAAAAGCCAGTTTGGTCCCCCAAGTCCTCCTCCAGGTTAACGAGATACACAGCTGGCTTATTTGCAGCTCATACACTTGGAGGTCTGCTGCATGTATTTGTTCACTATTGCAAACTTTCACTGTGAGAAACCACACTGCAGTCAGCATGACTGCACACCCATTGATATTCCTAGTTATAGTTTAATCCCAGTGGTTGCTGTGTCTGTGCATTCTGCTAAATTAACAACTAATGAGGTTTTAAATGATGGTCATTTGAATCACTGCAGTAATTACAGTCACTGTTCTCTGTACCTGTCAGTGAATTTTAAATGACAAATTACCACCTCTGCATGGAAAAGTGGCTTTGGTCTGTGCAATGACTGGTGTTCTGAAAGAACAAGGGAGGGAGAGTGGGAGATGAAGGTCATGCTTTCTCTGGATGTAGTAATTAAATTTCTGTAAACACAAACAAGAGTTTGGGGGCAAGACGAGGGGGCAAGACGAGTATGGATGGAGGACAAGAGAGCACAGACAATGTGATGAAATGGCTGACTGGAATAATGAAGGAAATACGTTTTCTGTATCCAGAGGGACAATACTGAATGCTCTTCAAAGTACATTATTCACCCACCCAAACAGCACAATCCATAGGGGGTAATATGAGAAAGTAAGTAAATTTACACCATACAATTGTATTCAATCCTGTGTCAGACTATACTCTGAGCAGCCAACTGGTTGCAAAACTGTGTCTTCAACTGAGTATACAGCAGATAAGGCAGGGAGAGAGGCAAGCCCGACAGCACGGTGAAAACTCCCCCCGGTACAAAGTGACAGCATAATACGTTTCCCCCAGCTGTGAGCTGAAAGCCGTTATCAAGCGTCTATCCCCTCGCCGAGGCATTAATCCCCAACGCCGAGTCCTCCACAGGTACCAAGCTTGGAGGATAGCTCTTATCTAATCGCCACCATCGCATGTCTGAGGGGTGAGCTGGGAACACCACATAGTCCCTAAGAGAGTGTCAACCAAAGTTGGCTGTCAGTCAGACGTCAGTTAGGATATGGAACTCTTGGCAGGGTTTTTTTTATGTTGATGGAAAATAGTGCAAATGGAGACTATCTGACAATTTTGTCCCCCGAAGAGATTGCCTGAGAGAGATGGATATTTACCCTTGAAAAAAAACAGCATTCTCAGAACTCAGAATCAGTGTTTTGTCAGTGTTTTGAGTAGGAAGACTGTAGTCTAATACATTCATTCTTAGCGCACTAAGAAGACTCTAATGATATATCTTACCAAAATTGTTTATTTTTCTACCTGTGTTCCCTGAACTCTCTCTTCAGTGTCTCTAGTAAGTTGTTATATATTTTAAGAGGCTGAATCCACATTTCAGGCATTGTCATTTGTGCCTTTTTTGGGTATGTCTGAAATTTGTGACATGGCTTCATGCTTTTCAAAGATCAAAGATGAGGGTTATGATATGAGGGTTCATTTATGTGGAAATAATGTCAGTCCCTTTTTAACATTCCAACTGTACTGTGCACTTATGCTTTAACATTATCTAATATCCTCCACCAGACACTAAACCTTGTTAAATTAATTAACCTAAAGAACTAAAGAAATGTCAGTTAACCTAACTGTACACAACCTCTCTGGCTCATAGAAATTGACACATAAATATTACAAATTCAGAGGGGCTGGCCTGTGCTGAATACATAATTTTGTAAGGTAGCACTGGACACCACTGCCAGTAACCCAGATAATGATGCAAGTCTGGTTAGGGCAACATTTTACCTACATTAGGACAAACCTTTGCACGTTCACAACAAACACTGACTCAGTAAAAACCTTTCGTACACAGAAGGTGATTATTGTTTTAATCAAGTTTATAGTTCCTTATTGTATTTAAAGGCTATTAAACTATTAATACTTGATTAAAAAAATGTTTCAGTAGTGAAATGGTAGAGACAGTAAGTTTATACTATGATTATAATGCTTCTGGCGGGGGGTCCTGTTCGTCCTGTAGGTAAATATTTTCCCATAATGACCGTCGGACAACACATTATCCCTTACATATTACATTACATACGTAGATGTTGGTGTGCAATGCTGGAGACAGCCCAGGAGGTGCAAGGCCATATGGCATTGACAGAGAGCTATATGACAGAGAGTTCCAGTCAGAATAGGGGATCAAATACAGCAGCCTGGTAAACTTCATTGGATTCAAGGTCAACTAAGAGAGTGGACAGCCTAGAGGAAGAGAACAAGCAGCATAAGTCAACAATTTCATCAGTGCGAAAGAAGGACGGTTTGCAAGCTAGAAGGACAGTTGAGTATGAATGATGAGTACTAATCCTCTAAATCAAGAGGTGAATGAACAAGAGATTTTTTTCTCATGGCCTTCAGCATCAGTAGAGATGTACACATGTTGGTCTTTCATGAGCTTGTTTGTAAACCATTACTATTACAGTAAAATATTACTTCTAGGTCAATGTATAGCCACCCAGCATGAAATATGACCTAGTCAATAGAATTAGAATGCCAGGCTTTGTTTTGACCAACCGTTTCCGAGACGCCAATGGCTTGCAGTTATGGATATCACTTGGGTGCACTCATGAGGAAGTAAAACCCATTTCTTTTGGTTCACATACTGAGCACAACTATGTCTACTGTCTCCAAGAGCAGAGCAGATTGTCCCATGAGAGTTTGATGTAGAAATGCCTCATGCTCATATGAGATTTGTTAAGAACCATGAGAGCACTTCCAGTGTGAATTGTGCAGACAATCGTGGGCAACATCCTGGATGTCAGCAGCAGAAACAATTACAATGGAGGTTTCAGTCAGCTCTTGTTGCTGTTGGTCATAATTCATCCATGGTAGATTACTGATGGAGGGTTGACTGTTTGCTCAATAAACCTTGTTTGTAAATGAATCACCAGAAAGTACAGCAGAAGGGCAGGTTTTGACTGGTTCAGTTTGACTAACTTTGAGATGTTATATATAGTGTTTATCAGTGGCAGTCAGACCTTGAGCTACAGCAGGTTTTCTATAAATGAGCATGGTTTCCACACCACTGCTTGAGTAGTTTTTGATGTATTATTTGTTTTAACATCATGTGAAATTAATCTCTGTCGCTAAGAGCATATGAGCATACCCTCAGAGGGCATTATTTTCAGATATACTAACACCGTAGAATTCATTATCCCATTTATACCACTGTTGTCACTTCTGCATAGTCGTTTTGCTAATAATATTTACACATTGTTATTAGCTAGAACAGATTCATTACTAGTTCTAAATGGATGGTTGTTATGATCAAAAGCATGTTGGTAGTTCCATCTTCTATAGTCAAGCACCATAACCAAGGATTCTATCCCTTTTTGGCTTCATCCCTTTTCCATACTCCCAAATGCAGTGTAGATAGAGTTAAAACCATCTAGGTCACAAGTTACGATGTTGCTGTGCTGTGAAAGTCTGTCAGGCCGCTAAATTGTAACCCTGGGTTAATGTGCCATTTAACCTTCAAAGTGACTATGAAGCTGGTAAATTAACCTAAAAGCAACTTCAAATGTTCCCTGGTGTTGCTTTAAGCTTCACGACTTGGGTGCATTAGAGCAACATAATTTGAAAAATGTAATTTTTCATAATTTTGAAAAATGGAAATTTGACTAAGCAGTGGTACAAGTGAACACAGTAAACAGAAGACCTATGAAACACCTCATGAATTGGGCAAAATCATAGGGTTCCAAAGCAGCTTTACCAAGCCAGATCGATTGACCCTCCCTATGGCTGGTAACAGAGGCCAATTTCACTTGAGGCTTCAATAGATCTAGAGGCTTCAATCATACACTGCTCAATTTTCTAGTTGCCACTGTATGACAAAACATTGTCTTGGCTTGGCAATGGAGGGTTAGTAATGCATTTATTTTATTACCTCTGCCAGAGATTGTCTGGTTTCTTGGTTTGACTGTAAGTTTAGGTTCATGAAAGGTGGTAAAGTGGTGGGCCAGTGAAGAATTTAGAAGCAGATCTGAATCATAGGGAAAGTCTATGCTTAACATTGCAAGGTTAAGCATAGGACCTTAGTGGAGGTCTGTGTTCTCTAAATGATTGTCTTGACTCATTTTGTTTGACTTCTCAATTTCTTAATGCCTTTTTGAATCCATGTTAGGAGAGATTGGCTTTGTATTATGCATTTAAATCAAATTTATTCTGCCTGTATGTCTGCCTGTAAGTCTGTGATCTGTTTATCCGACTGACCTCAGACTTTAGTGTATAAAGTTGAGGAACCAATTGCATTGTTGAGTGTGTATTTGCTTGGATGAGAAATAAGAAAGATATACTGAGACATCATTATATGGTTATTGAGTTCAGCAATCCCTTAACAATTATAGCTTTCTGTACTCAGCTATGGGCATAGAGTGTTTTTAGCCACAGAAAATATTCTGTTAATCTTGGCCTTGTTGGTTGACAGTGTGGGCATGTTATGTGCAGTCACAGCACTAGTGTTATAAAAGTAGAAATGTCTCTGTTGTAGTGTGGTAAATTGTTACATATTTATGCATTACTTTTTCATATGTGGCAAACACAAGGATTATTTTTCAAGGATTATTAATCCTCAAGGATGATTATACATACAGTGTATTGTCCTTGATTATGATTGAATCGCATCCAGTACCATTGTATATTTCTCAATATAGCACAGCTGAAAGCGCATATCGTTCTATATTGCTGTGCCATTTAAAAGTTACATTGGCTGTGTTTGTTTGTTCCTTGCCAACCATTCAGCTGAAAGAAATGATTTTTTTGCAGAGGAATTAATTTTTAGGATTAAATTGCTACATTTCTTGTTGCTGTGTCTAATAAAACCGAGCTAGGTATGTGTGGTAACCGTTTTAGAAAAGCAATAAGCCCCTTGAGTCTGTTCTATACCTTGAATATAGCACAGCTGAGGAGGTTTAACAGCACTAAGCTTTGCTCCACTCACCTCATGCCTAACAACACCCTTCAGCTGTGCTTGAGCCACGGTATACAACGACCTCTTGGGGCTTATTGCTTAATTAGCTATAGAGGCTTTCCAGCCTCAGTTCAAAGGACGGACAGGAGAAACTGAGCTTCTCTGAATAGAGAGGAGGTGTGCAAGTGTCACCGAAGAAGTGGGTGCAGTGTTGGGTCAAGCTGGACAAGAGCAAATTGACAGCCCTGCCCTTAAAGCCATCTTGTCACCAGGTGAGATGGGCTTTGTCTTTGTTTCTGTGGCATGTCAAGTTGTACCAGCAACATCCGGCAGGAAAATTGGTGTCACAGGCTTGATGAACCCTGCCTCACTAAGGAACAGCATGTACTGGACATGAAGCAGATGGACAGAAGCTGTTCCAGGTGGGTAACACCTGTTTGGGTTCACTGTGAGCAGGTTGAGACCTGGAGAGATGGGCCATAGCTGCTGTGGCTATGCTTAATGACTCTACATTTAGCATCATACAAAGTAATGCATGAGAGGAATTAAAGAGTTTGTGTTGGTATTGTGCTGTGGATTTCTTTTCTGCAGTTTGTCTATTTCAGTTTTACCCATGTCCCATTGACCGAAGCATTACAGGCGGACTAAACTGAAAATGTGTACCATCATCTCCTAATTATTAAAGCCAGTAGGGTGCATTACCGTCTGTCACACAACGGAAAACACACTTTACATTTACATTACATTTATGCATTTAGCAGACGCTTTTATCCAAAGCGACTTACAATTTGTCAACTATCAATTGTTCAGGGCCAGTCTCCCCTAGAGCAACTTAGGGTTAAGTGCCTTGCTCAAGGGCACAATGGTGGCAGCTGGTATTCCAACCCACAACTTTTTCAGGCTACCACCACCCACACACTGTACAACAACCAATGGTTGTTTAACAACAGATGACATGGCCAAACTTTTCTAATAAAAAGGGCTGCACACCCATGCAGATACAGATTTTATGAATGCATGAAGCTGATGATGCATAAAGGTCCAAAAACATGATAGCTCTTGTTATTCTTGTCATTCACTTTTTTTGTCTTTGTTTCATATTAAGCTATAGTTTTTGGCTCTGCACATATTGTTGGTTCCATACATTATATTTCACCAAGATGCTTAGATAAAGTCCAACTCAAAAATATTCAGACAATTGAAAACATCACTCAACCACATTGATCACAGTAGGTCGCATCTTTGGCATTGTGAACACGGAGCAATCCATTCTAATACTCTCACCAGAAATGAGTCATATTTCCTGTGTGCTATAACAGCACTTTTTATATGCTAGTGCTGCACTCAGATGCATGCACTCCCTTGTCCTTTGTGTGTGGCCCCCTCAGGAGTGCCAGTGGTCATTAGTATGCTGTGATGATTGTCACCAGCTCAAGTTAACATTCACAGAAAAGATGATCTGACTGATGAGCACCACTGCAAACTTCACAACTTTGAGACGTTTTATGCTGTGAGGATCAATACAGTACCTACGGGGGGTGATAACTTGAAAATCACCAAAGTCTCTGTTTTAGTCAGGTTCACCTCACAATCATTATAACCATGGATATGAGAATGTGATGAAAATGTTGGCAATACAAATTGGGCAGTCGCAGTTTGCAAATCCAGTGCTATTTCACAGAGCTTTAGACAAATTTAAGCATGTTGATTGTACCCACTTTGTAGTTTAACTAGCACTTCCAAGCTTGCTTATTGCTCTTCCAATCCCTGGCAGCCTACTGTTTTAAACGGCTGTCACACAGACACCTTGTGTATTTGTGTGTATGTGAGAGACTGTGTGTGCGTGCATGTGTGTGTGTAAGTGTGTACAAGTGTGTGCCTATAATTAATGCCTTCCCGTCTCTGTCCATGCCTGCCCCATCGTTTGTCTTAAAATATCTCCCGACAGCAAAGAGTTGGGCTGTTGGAGAGAAAACTAAAGCTGACCAAGGGGTTGGGGGTGGTAGGGGAGAGAAAGGGGTGGAGAGGGGAGGCTGGGTAACTGGCCAAATTCCCATTCAGGACGCAGCGGATGACAAGATGAGGTCACCAATTAAGTTGTGGCCTGCTATCTGATTCAAAGACTTTCAATTCTCTGAGGCAAACAAAACACTCCCTGGGCATGTTCCCTTGTGTTGCTGGGGTCAAGACCCCGTTGCTTCAAGAGATTTGGAAATAAACATGCACAGCTCGTCACAAATGTGTCACCATGTGCAGTTTGCCAGGACTCTGCAAAAACTGAACTGGTTTGACTCTGCGTGTCATTCCTCGCAGCTGGACTCAAAATAACTCTGAATATTTTACTCATGGGGGAAATTCTAAATGACTTTTTCCCTCTTTGTTTGTTATTTGGGATTATGTCTGTTTACATTATAAAATTAATACACTGCTGATAGTCCTTTATCCACACATTGTTTTGCAGACAGAATTTGTCCAGCAAACAAGGAGGAGCTGACTGTCCTTAGATGTGTGAGGTCCTTGCTGAAGTAATAAATGTGAAAAGCTAAATGTTCTAATAAACAAATGGATTGCCCTGGTATCTACTTTGTTTCATTTCATTTTGGATTCATTTAAATTATAGGGACTGAAATACGTAGGTTCCTGTGCATGCAATAGCCATTTTCAGTTTACAGCTTCATGTTGTGACATTACAGTGTATCATTGTATAGCAGCCCAGCAGCTTAGCCACATCAGTAGTTTGGGATTAACCAGCCTCAAACATGCCTTTAAATTTGCAGAGATGACAAATTGGGAACAAGAAAGTTGTCCAAGGTTAATGGCCTATTTTCATATTACAGTTTGTTGTGAATTTTCTGTTGAAATCCATGGGAGATTGTCATGAGAAAACAATAATGATTGACGTGATTGCAATCGAGTTTGTTTGTCCTTCCTTCACTCGCACCTTCTTCTCAGTGTTCCTGTCCTCCTGAGAGCATTATGCTTTTTTGGGGGCAATATGACTATTGGCCAAAAGGGTGGTTTATCATCAACCTTCACATTAAAACAAAATAGTTTTATTTATTTATTTACTCTAAGTCAGCCACTGAGGTCAGAGGAGTCCACAGCCATCGTTTCATTTTAATCTCATGAAAATAAATAAATAAGTGCTGTGTTTGAAGACTGGAGCTCATCACACTCCCTTTACACTTTAATGGACTAAGTCACCTGATAGTATTTCACACTATTGCACAACGCAAGATTTTTTTTTCAGTATTGCCCTCAACCGCATCTCATGCTTTCAATATAATTCATTTTTGTTAATTGCCTGTTAAAGACAAGAGTGACAAGGGGAAAAAAAATCAAAAGCCCAAGCAAAGTAATTGGGATGATTTGACAAGATTATATTTTTTAAGTAAGGGACTGATTGCCCCCATATTCTCAGACTTTACTACATTTTAAGACTTTTCTGTTCCAGTGAGGTGTTTACTCAGGCAAATAGAGCAAGATGCCACACCTGAGTTCCATCTTCACACATCTGTCTCTCAACTAATTAGCTCCTAAAACTCTGTCCATATGGCCAAATAGTTGATTCATGCGTAGCCATGCTGAAGTAGGACATAGACTCTTGACTAATGAGATCAGTCTGGACTATATAGTACGGCTAATCATCCTTGCCATATTGGGGTGAATTGTTATCATCTGTTATCAATTACTCATCCTACACACACACACACAACAATTATGCTTTCCCCCAAAAAAGGTGTGTCATAACTTTGTATTGTATTCCTTGTATTGGTTTAGACAGTGAGGGTTTCTTGATTCAAGGTCATTATTAATCTTGTTAGATTAGTAACAGGCCTGTAACATTTCAGAAAATATACTCTGCAGCATAAATCTTGATCCTCTTTCACAGTCCCCAAACTGTTGATTTTTATTCCTCAACATATTTAAATCTCAGCGGTAACATGTGTATCCAGATTAGCCTGCATTTTGATCATTTCCAGACCTCTACATTACTTATCCATCCTGTCTGGTGTTGGAGATACACTCCTTGATTTTTTATGATGTCTTGGATCAGACTGTAATGTTAGTCCAAGCGTAATTCCCCTGACCACCACCTTTGATTTAATATTCAACTGATGCAGGATTTATGTTGGCTCATATGGATCCTGAAGGAGGTAGACGGCCCATCACAAAGCACACACCCAAAAGTACAGTTACGTCCCAATTAAACCTCCCACCTCGTCAAACCCTCAAAATATATATGTGGATGGAAAACAGTGTTGTTGTGTGCATGAAAACAACCAAAAAACAAATGCTTGCTGGCCTTTGACAAATCCCCTAGGGAGATGGTGCTTACCTTGTCTCACAGGAACCGTCCTTACAGCGAAGATCCACTGGCCATGTCAAGTACACTAGTTGAGTTTTCAGTTCATTTTCAATATAGTGCCATGAGAAAAAAACACACCCTCCAATCCAGGAGAACTTTACTGGCCTCTGGTTGATCAAACCAGGCCAAACGCTAATTGAGCAAACTCCGCGTGGAAAGCCAGGGAATTTTATATTTTTTGTGGTCAAAGACAGGGAATTTTGGTAATAGCATGTAGTTGTTCCCACCCCAAATTCTATTCATTTCCTTCTTCCTTCTTGGTCTTTATTGGGTATTAACGCCTGGCTTTGGTTGTTGTGGTTCACATGTTAACAAAGTCTTACACTGAAAACTCATGAGCCTTGAGATTAGATTGACTGGTTTGAAACACCTTGTTTTTTGGCACTGAATCCAGGCAGCATATATTGTACAATTATTTATAGAGAAGGTCATGGAAATTAAGTTTGACTTACAGTGGAAACCAACCCTTATGCTAAATATCCCCCCCACCCCCAAGTAATTTATATCAAACTGCAATTTTAATGTTACTATCAAGTAAGAACAAATCAAGCCAAAACATTCCATTTGGAATTGGACTGATAATAAAAGTTTATAAAAATTATATAAACATATTTCTGTAAATTCATTGCAAATAGAATTACAGGGTTTTACATCTGAACTCTTCATGTTATCTTAAGTTTGGGAACAAAACATTCAAGCGTGTTTTTTGTTTTCATTGTTGAAACAATCTATACTTTTTCTCTGTATCCTCCTCCTCCCTTTCTCTTTCTCTTTCCCTCCCACTCCCTGTGTTTCTAGTCACTTTTAAATGGCATCCTGACATAATATTATTTCTTTTTTGGCTGTTTTCTCTGGGTGGTTTGAAATAAAACCCAGATCTAAGATGCAAGTTCAGAAAACATCTGTCACCTCCCGCTGCTTTACAGTGCACTTTGATTGTTTTTTCATGGCATCATTTGAAATGGTTTACTACAGAATTTGAAATGAGATGGAACTAAATGAGAATTTAATTCCAGTCTTAACTAAGAGTAAATTCCTGAAAAGTGCCTAACATTCCTCCAATCAAAGGCCTTTTGAAACAGATGATGAATTTGAAACAGTAATACAGTGCTATTACAGGCCTGCCTGTCACTGCCTCCTGTTGAACTGTTTCACTCTTTGTCTTCTGTCTGTGTGTTGCAAGCTGGAATGGTGGTCCAGGTGATCTTGGTCAGTCGATTTATAGCCAATATACTTCTGTTATTTCATCATTATGTACTTAAAAAAAAAATACTTTCTTGTTAAAACATTATCTTCGTCTGGTCTCTCTTCATGTTGCCGGACCAAAACAAGCCTTGGTTTGGTAACAGTAGTCTCATCAGTATGGACAATACATTTATTTTGTTTGTCCAATGTGTGTCTAGGAAGTTCAAGTTAATCCAACTCTCTGAGAGACAAAAAGGCCATAGCTTTTTTCACCCCTCAGATGAGACTGTGGCACCACACTGACTTCATAGCAAGCCTGAGAATGCCAAAGAGGACAATGTAAGCTTACTCCTCTTTCCTTGTCTGGAACTTTGTGTTATTTTGAGGCAAATGCCCTGATTTTTGTATTTGAGTAAACTATTTGAGGAATATATCCATATTCACACCACTGCGTGACACTGAATTTGCAGAGAGAGAGAAGGCCTCATCAGAGGCTGATGTCAAAATAGATGCAAATTGTCTACCACAGGTGATTATTTAATCAGGCACAATCAAGGCTAGCAAATGTAGGCCTCCTTTGTTTGTGTATACACAATGGTCCCTTATCTAAAGCAGGATATAGTCTATATTAAATTGCATGGTCACATACATGAAGAAACTGAGGTATGGACTGAACCCTGCCTTGCATATAGGGATATTATGTTATCTAAACCAACATTATAGTGCCTCATCAAAACAGTAAGTGGAGCTTATAGCATGGGAAGATCCATGTGCCATCACATCTCAATTTGTAGCGACCTCACACTTGATGGCAATGGGAAGAGCTATCACATGGAAATGAAAAGTGCTTGCACATCCGCATTTTCCAAAGCTTGTCTGTCTCTTCCAGAGCCTGGCCATTTCCAATAATTGAAGACAAGGGTGTCATTTTCGTCTCATTTGCAAAATAATTTGATGTTGGGTGGCTGTGCATAATTTACGGGACGGCCTCACTTCTGTGTGTATAGTCGTGTGTGCTGTTGCCTGATACAGCCGAATGCTTACTAGAACCTCATTGAGACGTTATGTGGGGAAAGCGAAGCGAGAAGTAATTACGCTGTCAGCATGCTCCTCTATGTCTGTCTGATTGTCTTGGGAGTCGAGTCGATATGGAATTAGTATGCAAATGGCCGTGTGTTTTGTTGAGATGCTGCTTATATCAGTTTGATCAAAACGCCAGTTTCTACTGTGAGAGTAATTCATTTTGAAATGCATATGCAAGAGGTAATCAAGGGCTACTATGACACCCAGAGATATCACGAGGGACAATTACATCAACAGATACAAAACAGACTCCAGCCAGCACAAACAGAGAAGGCAACATGGATAGGTTTTCAATCAGTAAGATGTCTGCCATAAATCAATACTGAGTTTCATCATAATACATCATAGGCTTGTTGTGGTTTAATGTAGTCAACCCAGACATGATGTTTATCTCAAGTTACATTACAGCAGAGGTCAGTCAAAGTCCCATTTTATGAATCAGGAAAGTAGTGCTAAATACACAATTGTCACCTATGCTCAGAAAACATTAAGTTTCCACTGACTCCAGACTTTGCAGGCCAATCAGGGAATAGAGGGAAGGCTGAAAGCAATGATATTAAACTCAAGTGGTACATTCCAGTGCATAACATACGTTACGACCAAGCAGTAGTGACTGGTTGAAGCAGAAAGTATCTGCACACCAGGAGGCAAACATATCTCAGTGGATAGCTTTCAGATGCTTTGCACAAAGTGAAACGATGTGAACTGAGGCTAGAAACCATGTGGACAACAGAGCAGGCTGAAGGCTTTTCAGTGATAAAATGTATCCATGTAAGATACAGAATCGAGTGCTTGTCAAGTATTTCTACAGCATTTCATGATGCTGTCCGTGTTTCTGTTTCAGTTTTGCAGAGTTGCTAATACTGGATCTCAATCAGCCAATGAAAGCACACACCTCCCCATTGTGCTCCTAAATCCATATTTTGATTGGAATTGCAGTATTGTTTCGCCAGGCCATGCCTTCCTAGCGCTTCTGCTTGATTATCATCTTCTTACAGTGCTATTCTTGATTTGGTCCCATTGAGCTTGTTGTCTCAGGAGGCATTTTAACCTGTCCAGTCAGCGAACAGAGGGAGGCGTTGTGAATGCAGAGCTAGGATGCTATTAGTCAAGGCAAACTATCAGTCATGGGCTGACTCAAACTTTTTAAATTTAAACACCTCAAGCAAGCAATCAAATCTCACTACTAAATGTCCAGACCCTCTGTACGAAACAAAAACATAGAAAGAGGATCTGGTTTTATTACCAAGTATTCTTCATTGGCTCAGTCCAAATCACTGTTTGTCACACTTTCCAGAGCTAGGACTAGCTGTCCATAGACTAGAGTACAGAGGACCACATGACACCACTCAGCGTATAAGGCTAAAATTGGACTGTGCCTTCAACTTTTATCTGATGTTTATCTGTATGCATGGGCTCTGAGAAGCAAAATCAGCTTTCTGAGCAAGAGATACATTGAGAATGGCAGTGTTAGACAAGGCTGGGACATAGTGGCAACCAGAGACACTGGAAGTACGCTGCAGCACCCACAGCTTTAAGGGTGATGTGATTTTGCTTTATTGTCTTTCGGAAGCTGTGGGATGGTTGTATCTGCTGTTAGGATTGAGGTGTTCCCTATGTGCACAGGGGAGTATGTGTATCTGGTATAAACTCTGCTCAGTAGCTAAGTAGCTCAGTTCTGAAATGTGCATTTATGTGTCAAGTGATAGTGTAGCTGTGTGGATTAGCTTTGCTGGCTCACTAATTTTCACCCGTAAATTCTTCATTTATTAGACTTTAGTCAAGATGAATGGTCTTCAGTGCTGCTGATTGTGTTTACTGGGCTGTGCACTGAAAGAAGTGATATTTCCATGGAAAATAGACATTTGTCAGGTCCATGAGGGCAAATGCCCAAATTCCATGCAATCATTCATGTCATACAATACCAAGGCATTTGCTTGGCATTATGGATGTGATAAAAAGTGAATTTCGTGTGGAATGTACATTTTATTGAGAAAGAAAAGAATATCAAAGTTATGAATAACACTTTGCATATCACAAAGTCCAAATGACATGGAGAAAAGGCAAAAGAAATAGAAGCCTCTGTCAACGCACCAAAAAGCTTTGTATTGCATCAAGTCTTGTATTTCACTAGCTAAAATATGTATACTTGTGGAGCCATTTTAACACTGGTTATGCAATTATAGGGTTGTGATCTGAAAGTGAGGTCTGGATATCACTAGCTTAATTTCTCTTGGTATAAATTCCCACAGTGGTCACCACATCATAAGTAAACCCCTTTTACTTATATCATGCACCAAATAATTGTTTGAGGTGATGTGAATTTTAATTTGCTACTAACAGTTCCTTTCTTTTAAAAATTCTCTCATGAGTAGTCTCTCATGAGATGTCACAGCTAAATTACCAACAAACAAACACCAATGACCTGTAAAGATTAATCACAAGGCCCTTTGTTATTGAAAAATAATTCCTTCCGGATCAAATTACTTTTCGTAGGGAGGCATAAATATTGCCTGTGTTTGACCTTGCCCCATTTTGCCAGTACAGGTAAACTTCATTTGATGCACTTAGCTTTCCAAAGTCGAATGCAATGCTTTTCAAGAGTAAAATTTATTTTGTACATTTGTTGCAATAAACTGACCTTTAAAATGACAAAAAAAAAAACGTGAATTAACGTGAATGTGAATGTCAGCAATTATAAGTGGGATGCAGCTGAGGCATGCCAGCGCTACAACCCACAAAGTTCTTGATCTATCTACTGTTGAGTGAAAACAGGCAATGTATTTGTTGTTGAATTGAACTGAAGCAATGAAATTAGTACTCATCATAGTTGCTTGTTGCATACATGGTGACACGCTACAGAGAAATGATGTACCTTCCTGTATGTCTTAATTTACCCACAGGTGATTTATGTATTGTTTAGTGCAAGGCTCACCTGATTCTTAAAGGAAGACCCAGGAAGTTTCCCCAAACAGCTTTGGGTACATTTTGTAAATCAAGAAGCATTTTGATATATGCAGCCATACATGGCATTACACTGATAAGGTAAGAACTAGCTCCTCTTTGTCTAAAGCACGCCCTGGTTTTAGCATGACAAATAACTTTGCTGGGAAAAATAGTGGAGCATGTCATGCATGTCTCTGTTGTGTTATAGTGCATCTCTTTTCCTACTACTCTCTGAAATATGCTCATTTTACACACACACACACACTCACGCACAGAGGTATTTTTTTTTTACAAATGCAGAACGGCATCCTAAATAGCACTGCCATTCTAATAATAAAGCAATATACTGCATGGCAGGTTTTATAACTGCACTGCATACGAAGCGAGATGAATGAAGACGTCTGTGTTTCTTTGTCCTCAGACAAAAGGATAATGAATTATTAATTCCATAGGCTTATTTCATTTCCCCCATAAAGATGAGCTAGAAGCATGCTAAGACATAATAAGACATTCCATATTCCCAGTGCTAGCTAAATGATGCGCACTATATCAACTTCATCAGCTTACTTTTTAATATACTAGCAATAGTATGGCATCTGTCCCCTGTTTGATGACTGTGTCTGTTATACTCTTAAAGTAGTGTATGTCTCTTTTAGTATCTTTGACGATGTGACAGAGTGAAGTATTCTACATTGTGTTCATTTGCATTGGTATGGTGCAATAGCATCATCCAACAGTCAGCACAGACACATGAGTCACAGGCTTTAGTTTCTGTTTCTACTGCATCTGTAAACACAGCGATATGGCCTGGAGATATATTCACACATCACACACTCACCCCTCATCTGCACAGACTGTAGTAAGCTGATCTTGGTCAGAAATAAAATACTTCTCAGGTATATACTTAAGTATCTGAAGTGGTTTGTGACCTGAATTTCAGATAAACCAAGGGATTTTGCAGAGATTAAGTGAGTAAGTTACTGCCGTGGACAGAACACCATTCATTCAAAACAAAACATTAGTCATAAATATTATATTTCCTGCTGCACAATTTACAAGTCCAGGTGAAATCAAACCATGAAGCTTTGAAACTCCCTGACTACAAAGACAAATGGTATTCTACATCACATGTAGCAGAACAATAATATTATTCCTGGAGTATATTGGAGTGTCCATGCCATTGTCTTTAGTTGTCTGAAAAATCCTCTATTGTCTAATACAGATGATACACATCAATAAAGAGTAAAAGAAAAATCTTTGATTTATCGATACAGCTTTTAGTAACAGCTGCCATGAGGTTATAGCTGTTTTAGGGGGCAAAGTTTATTGACCTCCATGCAGTTAGACATAATGGCTCATGCCTCATCCACTTATAATTGTTTAAACAGTTTGAAATTTGATTTGAATTATTTACTGTATGAGACAATCCAGTCGCTCCTCATAGAAGCATTTGGTCTAGTATTACAGTGTAACAGGCCCAGTCTTAAAAGTATCCTATCCAAGTCTGTGATTTTTCATGCAGTAAAATTGCCAAGAGACCATAGAGAGAGCCAAGGTAGCCTATATTCCTTCCATAATGATGCATTGGATTGCTGTGTTAGCCAGGCTAATGCTACTGTAGAACCTCTGCTGAATATTTTATTTGGCTTTAGTACTACGTCAGGGTACTCTGGGAAGACATTGAATTCCACAACTAGGACATTTTGTGAACCGAAATTGAAGGTGGACCCAATAGTTTTAAAGATCAGACAAAGTGCCCACCCACTGGGAAGTAAGCATGTTGAGAGTTTTTAGACTCTGCATCCAGTGAGTTTAATCCATCAGGCTAGTTAATTTACTGTTGAAAATTCAGTTGCTCAGTCCTCACTGTCTTAAAACAAAGAAAAAAATAATAACACAGTGGTTCAGCCAGCCTAGCCAATTAATCTGTTTGCTTTGAAGAAAGTGAAGCTGTGGACAGGAAATGGCTTTTGACTTTAAACGTGAGCAGTCATTTACCAGTATGACGAACCTGATGTTAAATGGTTGTAAGCCACTGTACTGTTCTGCTTTAGCAGTGCATGGCACCGGTCTTTACCCTTTGAAGTGTGCTTTTGTTGTTATTTACTGCTTAAACTGTTGAGTGGGTATGATGTTATAATCCAGGAGGACACTTAGAGTGGGCACACTTTGCACCAGATGTGCGTCTCACCCGTGTTTCGTGTTAGCTGTGTCTGAATATTTCATTGGGCAAATGGGAACACGAGAGAGTGCTGCAAAGAACCATCTGTATCTCTGTGGGTGTGTCCATGTGTGAGATGCTCAGGACCTGTAGACCTACTTAAAATCAGATGGAGAGATACATGAAGCTTGGGAGATATACATTAGTATGTCAGGTGTGTTTGTGTGTGTGTGTGTGTGTGTGTATGTGCTGAGAGAGACAGAAAGACTGTGAGATGCTCAGGACCTGTAGACCTACTTAAAATCAGATGGAGAGATACATGAAGCTTGGGAAATGTACATTAGTATGTCAGGTGTGTTTGTGTGTGTGTGTATGTTCTGAGAGAGACAGAAATACTGTGAGATGCTCAGGACCTGTAGACCTACTTAAAATCAGATGGAGAGATACATGAAGCTTGGGAGATGTACATTAGTATGTCAGGTGTGTTTGTGTTTGTGTGTGTGTGCTGAGAGAGACAGAAAGAATGAGGGTGGGTGTTAAGAGCTGAGTGTATATGTCTTAGTAAATGCAGTTTTCATTTGCTGTAGTTACACTCATTAGACATGTATCTGTGAGGGGGCGCTATTTCTGTTAAAACGTCAAACCTTCCATCTACTTGTGCTTACTAGGTAAAGTTACTGTAGTGTTATGGTTGGCTTTCTTTGAATCAAGTCTACTATCATGACTGCTTAAGGGGGTGGGGGTTGGGCGGTCAAATGCCTCTTTTAAAAACTAATATGTTATTTATACTACACAGGAATGATGACTTATGTTAGTGACATCTGGTGAGTCTAAAGAATATAACTCACCAGAAGAATAGGATTTCTCAGTCTTTCTTACATTCTTACATTTGTTATTTAACTGAGGGGAGGGAGTGTGAAAAACCCCTAAAGCACACCTGCTGAGGTGATCATAACATGGCAGAGGGTTTGTCCCAAGAGGAGCGGCTGCCTCTCTCCTGTCCCTGAGCCGTATATTTTATTAATGGTACAGTAGATGTAGTCCATTGGCACTTTCTCAAATCTTTACACAAGGCTGTGCCTGTACGAAATTCCCATCTGCTGTGTCTGTGGACACCAAGGAGCTATGGGGTAACCAAAGCTGTCAATCAGAAACTGGCAGCAAAGCAGAGATCAGCCATGAGGTCTTCTGGGTGGGGGATTGAGACTGAAGGGGAAAGAGAGAGAGGCTAGAGGAGCAGTAGATGTGGGAGGGTAAGGACAAATTCTAGCAGTAGTAGAAGTAATAGAAATACTGGGCAAATGGAAAGAAAGAATGAAAAAAAGCTTAGTTTCTTTTTACAAGAGCTAGTTCTATTTGACTTGCTGTTTTAACTTGGCAGTTGTGGTGAGTGAGAATAGACAGGACAGCTTTTTGTGATTGTACTGGCTGGTGTTAAATATTGCACACGATTCCTTCACTTGACACCCTAACTTTGTATTCTGATCTGTGAAAAGTCCCCCCCTCCCCATATCTCAATGCGATCACAGCCTTGCCTTGGGGAAGGAAAAACGAAACCATGTCTCTCCCCCGACTGGACCGTGTGATGAAGACAAGCCCAGAGACAGACACATCTGCGGCCAAGAGCTTTCCCAGGCAGGAAGCCCCCAGGCTGAAGAACTAATCATGTATCATCGTCCTCTGAGTTATACAAACACAACACAAGCTATACCTGTCTGTAGAACTGCAAGGCCCTTGAGTACATGGATTCCTTCTAGACTGTTTGGACTGTTTTTTTTCTTTTCTTTTTTTTGGCTCTTCAAACAGCGAATTTTGGAGGTGTCTTTTCGTGCCTTTCAAAATGGCAAGCCCCCGAGTACACAGGGGAGCATGAGTCACTCCATCACACCCCAGACAGGGGCAGGGATGACAAGCGATCGGGTCTGTGAGTAATGCCATCTCCCACTGGATGCCCGTAATGGTGATCACCCCGTTGGTACCCCAGAGGGGCGGGAGAATGAAGAGAGATGCACACTGGACAAATGGTGTCTGGTGTGATGATGCTGTTAGCCATTGGCTCATGATTCAGACACAGTATTTGTGTACAGCCCTCCCTTAACAGATGACAAATGCCAGTATATTTTAACTTTATAACCCTGTAATACAGAGTCTGTCTGTCAGATGTGAACCTCAAAAGCTGCCAGTAACTCACAATAAATAGCTTTACTAAGTCTTTTTGGAGAGTGCAGAATTTGTTAATATCTGTTAGGCTTTGTTTGTTTCAGGAGATAGTAGTTGTGAGTAGTTGATAGTGTCTGTATAAAGGACAATATGCCAGTTTTTATCTGCTTTCATGGGGGAACAGTGCCAGGAATGGTTCCCATCACTGGCACCGTGCACTCTGGGAGAGATGTGTATGTGTACAGTGACTGGCTGCAGAGTTTGTCAATTTGGTTTATCATTATTTGCATGGCTGGGAGCAGTGTAACATATCTTCACACACTCAAATACAGGACAAGTATGCATTGGGCCTGTCCTCGGAAGAAAGAACTAAATTAGAGGCTCGGTTTGAACAGCCGAATGTCAGATGTTTGAACACTGAGATGCGCTACATGGGGAGTGACTGAAGTGAATTATTTATGAATTAGTCTACATTTTAAGAACCTTTGAAATACATATTTTTATTTATTGGATTCAAGTTAGTGTGTGTTTACGTGCCCATGCACATGTTTGCGTACATGTGTGTGTGTGTGTGTGTGTGTGTGTGTCTGTTTGTGTGCACAAACATAGGACTTGTTTCTGATTCTACTGTGAATTGCAACTGTTTCCAAGGCAGAGTCAGCTTGGGTAAAGCTGAAGGGTTGATGCAAACTTCAAAATAGTTATTTTTGTCAGCATAGCAAGCTTTTGACCTAACTTGACTCTCCACCACATCCTTTATTACCAAAAAAGTATGTATTTTAGATCGTGCATTAATCACAAAACCATGTTTTATTCATATAAATCCTGATCTTGAGCCAGCATGGGTCAATGGTACATATTTTTGGTCTGTTTCGCTCCACGTTTCTGTGCAAAGCTGTATTTAGACTTGGAGTCATCCAATCAATCCTCCCTTCCTCTGAAGTCATTATGATCTGGATCTCTGTGTCCTTTGCCCGGGTCTCAGCTGTCTGGGGCCAGCTTGTTGCGGATCTCCTCGGATCCAGGGCCAGGGCCCACGCATGCGCTCCGTGGGGGGAGATGAGTCTAAGTTGGGCTTTCTCTCATCCTCTTATCTTCCCCAACTCCAAAGAGCCAGAAATGACTCGCTAATTGAGGTGAAATGAAGATCAAATCCCGAGCGCTGACGATGAGATCCGGCATCGCCCATCGTGGTATTTCTCTCTCGATTTGGATGATTCTTTCTCTCTCTCTCTCTCTGTCTCTTTCTTTGGCAATGGAACAGTAAGCTGAGTCTGAGTGCGTGAGCTCAGGATGCCTCTAACGAGGACCATAAGTTGTTTACGGAGGGAGCCAGGCCATAAGACAGTCCACATGTTTCCTTAAGCTCCCGCTAATGTGCCATACATGTGTCTAATTGCTCATAATTCACTTCAGTGCTTTTAATAAAAGGAATCAATTCACTGCGGGTGATCAGAAGCGACCGGCGGAGAGCACCCCAGCCCACCCGTCTGCCCGAATGAACTGAATGGTTCCATATGCACTGTGCCAAGGGTGGCAGGGGTTGCATACATAAGGCATGACCACATGCAGCGGGTGAGCGACTGAGCACCTTTTCCAATCGCCACTGAAGTTTATCTGGTCTCCAGCTTGTAATCAATGGGAGCTTTAACGGATGTCGGGGTTAAATGGAAGGGTCGCCTTCCTAGAGTTCCTTTTTCCACACCACACAAGTAGATACTACACATTGACATGCATATGTGTGTATGTGTGGGTGAGTGGATTTGTGGCTGTGTGTGTTTGTATTTACACATGTTTACGTGGTCTACAGAAGGGAAGAGAAGGATTATCAAGAGACTTCATGTCCTTTTGCTCCAGCTATTAATCATTAAGGACCACATCATGAACCATCCAGTCAAGTACTAGTTGGAGCTAGATGTGATGGTGGTTTGCTTCATGAGTTCTTTTGTGCTTGCCAAATGAATGCTATTTTTATGTGTTCACCTGTAGAAGTATTTTTTTTTTACTGATATTTAGACACTTTGATATACATACGCTGTTGAAAGCCTAAACATGTTTTCTCTGCTCTCTAGTTAAATATCAGCTCTTGGAATATGGGGAATTAATAGCAGGTAAATTACATTTTTTGCATTCTTTTTGCAGTGACATTTACAAAATATGAATCTTACTATTTTCATGACAGCTACTTAACAATAGACTCACCTCCACTTTTGACTGTAACTCTTAATGTGTATAACATGTTGTGATTCGTGTTTTTGAAGTTCTATATAATTGTAACTATTTATTTAAACAAAAAAGACAATTCAGATTACTGGTACATTACTGGCATAAATACTGAAAATGTCATTCACACTTATGTTTGGCAACTTCACATTCACAAATCAGCAGATTTACACAAACCTATATATAAGTGCTTCATGGTTGTTGATGCAGATTATGTGGACAGCTATGTGATCATGTTTACTGTCAAATTGTCAAGCCAAATATTTACCGTCCAGTCAAATGTTTAATGTGTCACGTCTGTTTTAGGGGTGTAAGGGGTATTTTTAGCCTTAGTTTGAACTGATTCTTTCTTAAACAGTCTGTGTCTGTCAGACATGTAGCTTGAGTTTTCTCATAGCTGTTCTGTTAACCATCCAGAAAGGAAGCCCAGTTACAACTCACTTTCACTTTGGATTCAGAGTGGCACTTACTCACGTACCAGCAGCTTATCAAACAAATGTGTCCCCTGACATTTTTTATGTAAAAAATGTTATTAGAATCCAAGGACAAATGCAGGTCTTATAGTGTTAAGCTGCAATGCATTTCATCAACTTATTTCAGGATTGTGATTTATAGTCTGCAGGATAACACAAAAGGACCTGAACTTTGAGTTCCATTACATTTATGAATCGTTACTACTGCATCTTGTGGTGAATAAAAGAGAATCTGTTATGGGGTGGGGGATTTTGAATGTGGAATTTGAAAAGGAATTGGAAATAGCAGCCGGGTGGAATGGCTGGGCCTGACCCCACTGCTACTTACAAGAGGGAAGTTGTTCAAAAAACATCACAGGGAACAGAAGACAGAATGTCCCCAGAGTAAGAAATGCAATCATTGTTAAAAAGTTACCTTTTGACTGACATTTTAGAAAGGAATGAATAAATTCTTCCACTCTTCATTTCTGTGGGCTTTGCATCATTTTTGTAAAGTTCAGATGTTAAATGTTAATTAATCCTGTTTCCTGTGAAGTGGAGAAGATCCCCTTCCCCTTATGATGGACCATTAATGGCAGTTTGGCAATGAATCATGAGAATCAAATGATTGAAATCATCAAAAACAAATAAATGTTGAAATGTATTATGATGATGATGATAATGATGGTTATTGTTGTTATAGTTTAATTGTATAGTATGTATAATTATTATTAATTCACAGTTGACAATACAGTAACATGATGACAAACTGCTTAACAGAGATTGTCATGGTTGAGTTCTGTACTTGGACATTTAGTTATCTAGCCTTAGCTCAAGGCCAAACTGACAGCAAGATCAGATGAGGTCGGTCAAGTTGTTGATTCACAGCCACCCCCTATGGCAGTAAGGAAAGACTGGCAGGAGACTGTATCTTTAAGAAATTAAAGTAATACTCTAAAGCCGCTTGAGGCCTGTAAAAAAATACTCAGTTTTTCTACATCTTCCCTTTGTTTGAGCTCGAGACTCAAAACCATTTTTTTCTTTCAATAATTTATTATAATTTACTTGCTGGAAATGAATAAGGCATGAGTCGTAGTCTTTGAAATGGGTTTTCTCACTTTTGTTTAAATGTCTCTAAAGTCCACCTGAAGACAATGATTCAATTAAATTATATGTATTTGATGCTCATTCTCACACCCCTACAGATGTACCTTTCACTACATCATCCATATTGACATTTACATTACTTTCACTTTAAAACTTTTACTTTAAAAGTTGCTCAGCATCAAAAAGTTTGTGCAACATATGTAGTGGATATGTGGTGAATTTCTGATGGAAAAGGGGATAGTGACCTAGCCTGACAAGCCAGACTATAACATCAAAATGTATAGTCTGACCATGAGCAACGTTGGCAAAAAAGCAAATACATCCTTGTTTGAGACAAATGACTTGAGTCCCTTTATCTGCTGAACTTTCAAAGAAAAGCCCAAGTCTAACTCTTCCAAAGTCAATGCCAAAGCTGATTCAAATGACTGCTATTCCTTGGCCACTTAGCTGATTTGCCCTACAAAGACAGAGCGTTATGATTGGTCTTACCAAGCCAGTGTAAGACAACTGTTTGCTAAACATGTTCAACCATGCAGATAAGAATTTATATAACATTTTATTTGAGGGTGGAAACAAAGGCAATAGATGGAACTGGATAACAGTAACTAAATCCAGGAGAGAATAATAAAATTTAAACCATGGTTACTGATATGTTGAATTAAGAGAATCATAGCCCAGTTAAATTAATCAATAATCAAGATTCAACCAGAGGTTGTAACCAAATAATTCTAAATTATATATATATATATATATTATATATATATATATATATATATGATATTACTATATATATGATATTACTATCATATACTGCATATACTGCATATATAATATTATATATATGATATTACTATCATATACTGCACCTTTACCTAGTCAGAATATAGATGTTGTCAGAATATCTTGGCGTGTGTGGATAAGTTGGGTCATAACCACTTTGGTAATGGACACACTTCTCCTACGCATTAAAGACTTTATCATTCCATGTATCGGGCACACCACATTTGGCACTACTGCTTTTTACGCTATGTCTTATTTGTATATTGTATCATTTGTACATTATGTTGATATATGCCTAGATGTGTCTCCTGTCTCCTGTACAGTATGTGCCTATTTTTACCTACTGAATGTATACTACTACATGTCTACTACATGTCTATTTGTTGAATGTATGGAGAGTTAACACTTACAGAAGTCAAATTACTTGTGTATGTATGTATACTTAATCAATAAAACTGATTCTAATTCTCTGTGTTTACTATGTCAACAGAGTTAACCATTGTACTGCCACTTCAAAACTTTGTCATAATATACTGTCTGAAAGACCTAGCTTTTAGGCTGAAGTGCTGTTTGCAGTAGAAAAGCCATTCTAGAATATTTTGTGTGCATGAGAATGCAGTCCAACTGTAACATGAATAGATGGCATGATACGAAAGTAGAACTGAACTTTATCAAGAAAGCATCAAATGAAATTAAACATACAAACATGTCTCTTTTTACCATCACTGGATTAAACTGAGAATGTCACGAATTTATCTCTGGTAGCACCCTATGTAGGACATTGTCATGTTTAGCCAGAGCTATTTCAAAAATATCTGGTAGAGAATTGTTTATTTACACAGACACAGCCCTTTCCACAGTACGTTTACTTTTGCAATGACGAGCAGTGATGGCTCCTTTAAGCACAGAGGTGGCCTCTTTGTTCATGTCAGAGGGATGTGTGTGTCTGTGTGCGTGGGTGGATGTGTGGTTGTATGAGTGACATTTAGTGTTTGTGGTTGTGTGTGTGAGTGTGTATGTGAATGTAAAAAGAATGGAAGAAAGAAAGTAAGAAAAAGGGAAAGGGAGAGAGAAAGAGGGAGAGAGAGAAGTCTGCTGTGTGTTCCTCTCCTTCTCCTCTCCTGAATGTGCCCGCTGCTCCGAGTGATGTAAGCAAACAGTGAGCAGATTAGCTGCGGCTCTCGAGGGCCTCCGCATCAGGAGCAAGCAGGAACCAGCCTTCTGCTCGAATTAGACAGCCAGTCCTGTGACAGTACACAAGACCGACCCACCACACGGCAAAAACAAACAAAAACATCTGCTGCGTGCATATGCCCAAATAGTCTCTTCTTTCTGGAGAATGTCAAGCCAGGCTAACTCACAAGTAACAACAATTATCGCATGATCCTTCAACTCCAAGACTAAATTTACACCAGGATTGCGAACCAGATACATAGTTCATGATTTTGCTGTGGGGAAAGAATGATGTGTGATGGCTACATGGTATGCAAGTATTGCCAGCACTTGACTGAGTGATGTCTCCATCTTGATATTGACATAAATAGACCATACACATGTCATCCTGTATCCTGTCAAAAGCCATGATGACAGTGAACACTCAATGATATAACAATGTCATGTCATTTCCACTGGTGGCTATCTACTGACTACTACTAAAGGAGCTATGTAAGATGATGAGGTTAAAATATCTGAAAATGAAACAGCATGAGAATATGAAATGATGTTATGTCAAAATTGCCTATGCACAGTGTTGTCCAGATATCCACTGAAATAGAGCATGCAAATCAGCTAGTCTGTATTTCCAATAATACCACATTTACCATGTGTGGCTGTTGTATCAAATACAATGTGAAAGCAAAGCCATGTTCAAGATGACTAGAAACTGCAATTATTCCACTAGATGTATACATAGCAACTTTAAATAATGCCATATCTTTAGTGACTATAACACCAAATAGAGATTAGAAATATGATTTTGCCTTAATCAATACAGGGCATTCGCACACTGGCTGCGACAAAGTGCGGAGTGCTGTGTTTCTGACATTCTGTTCCATTGTTTTCAATACAATTCTGCACACCAATGCTGAACTCTGCCATTGCCACCTATCAGTTACGATTCAAGTATTTTGTCGCAACCGTTCAAGAGAATCCATAGGTGATTCCACAGGCTGCTATGCCATGTCCGCTGTGTGCCATGACCCGCCAGTGTGCAGGGGCAAGCAAAAGCTTTGAATTTGAAAGTGCCCCGCAATGATGTTGGAGATACTGTGAGGAGGGCATAAGAGCTGTCTTTTAGAGCTGACAATTAAGGTATTGTTACATCACTGGAAATAATGAGAATGTATGGCAGTGAGCAGTACAATATCTCCCAGGGCAATACTATAACAGTTTTTTTTTTCTTTTCTGACGCAGTAAGTTAGTGTATCAATATGTTAACTTCAGATGTTGAATCAACTTGTAAACAAAGTAAAAGTAAAAGTAAAGTAAAAAAGTATCTGGCTCTAGTGAGAAGTCACTAAATAGTACAAAAATGTTGTACTGCTAATAGCTGTTTTTGAACTTCCAAAAGGATCCTCATTTCACTACAAGATTCTAGAATATTAGTACCCACTTCACAACTCTCTGATTTCTCTCTCACACTCAAACTTTTAATATGGCACATTGATCAATGTACCTGCTGTTTACAAATCCCATCCAAGCAAGAAATCATATTTATTCATGTCTTATAGAGCACATTGAGAACCCTCTACAGAAATGACCAGAGAGGAGTATGATGGCATCATGAGAATCTTGACTTTGGAGACTTCAGGCAGCATTGCAGTCATTGTATGATGCACAAGGAAGGTCAGTCAGATGACTCACATGTGACACACAATACAGGAGGCTGTGCACAGCAATGGCATTTGCACGTGAAAACAGGAACAGCAGTATGCCACTCTAGATATCAGAATTGATATAATTAAGTTCGTGCAGACCAATGTGACGTCATTCTGCACTTTATGCATTATTCATCGATCATATTCGACCAAGTAAAACTTCTACCACTTTCTGTGTGTATGTGTGTGTTTGTGTGTGTGTGTGTGTGTGTGTGTGTGTGTGTGTGTGTGTATAGTGCACATACAGTACATTCCCACATATATGTGTGTTTCTGTGTGTGTGTGTGTAGTGCACAAACAGTATGTTGCCACCAGATATCAGTAAGAATCAGGATCACTCCTCCAGGGCTTGGCTTCTGTGGCCAGCAATCTTGTGACATTCCTCCAGAATGTTAGGAACAGGAACAGGTAAGAACTTCAGGCTGTCTTCCGTCCAGCCTTGGCTCTGTTGCCTTGCCTCCCTGTATTAATTTGATGCACGGTGACGGGCGATGACTAACTCTTCGTGAAAAGCCAACCTGCCTTAGGTTGTGGTTCTTCCTTAATGGGAAGTCGGCTAGAATATGTATGTTCTTTCATGCACACACAGCATGGTCTTATTTGTCTCCTCTTGTTTTAACAACAAGTAACCTACCTACACCCACCTGTTCTCAATATAACAATTACAATCTACACATACAACAACAACAACAGTCAGCAGCTACTTTCCTCTGTCTTAATTAAGAAGCTGATTGTGTGCTTTGTGTAATAATTATTACCTTTTCTCAGGCTGAGGATGACATTGACGTATTCACACCTTGTCAACAAGGTGTGCATACGTTAAACACGCATGCCCCTCCACAATCTGTAGACATGGTGATGATAAGAAATTGCTGGGAGGACTGTGATTAAAATTAACAATAAATGTCCAAAATAAAAATTATATGGTTTCGGCGTACATTCATTAAAGATAATTGTGATGGTAATTAGAGCACTGGAATCCTTAGTGTGGGTTCAGTCCTTTCTTACTGAGCCTTGCGATCAACTGCATCCAGCCCCAGAGGTGATTAAGACATCATCTACCGACATGAAACTAATTGGAGTAAAAATGGAACTAATGATGAACCCTCTCCTCTGTACCCGTCGTGTAATTGAAAAGAAATGAGTTTGAGAGAGACACTGTGTGTCATCCAGAACAAAGCCACTTATAACATAAGTGGCCTTATGAGGAGAAAACAGGGAGAAGACGTCTTTAAATAATTAATCACTGTGTGGTGATGCTGCATTTCAAAAAAGAAAAACAAAATCAACAGCCAAAAAAAGAAGTACGAATAATTCAATAGCAAGATGGATGGAGAGAAACAAAGAAACATAGGGAAAAAAGACAGAGAAGCATCTCTCTTTCTCTCTCTTGATATCGAGTGTGTGTGTGTGTGTGTGTGTGAGAGAGAGAGAGAGAGAGATGGAGAATTGCAAAAGGTGAGAAAAGACCTTGATGAAAACCTGCCTTTGCTCACACAGGCCTTGAACGTGCTTTAAGCTGGGCACCATGTGTGAAGTGAGGAGTGTGAGCCCATCTCATCTCCAGCAATCTGATGGAGGCGGATTGGCTCCCCAAACAGCCTTGCCACCCAATCTCACCCCATCCCATCCCCATCTCAATCAGCGCTCGATCACAAGCCTCCATCCTCAAACGAAAGCACCTGGCCACACAGACACCGTCTGCTGTCCTTTAATTACACAAACGGAGCTGACTGTCTGACTGGCGGCCATGTTTTTTGCTCTCCTCTGCTTGACTTGCAGTCTGCGATTCTGATCTCATATGCTTTCTTATTGATTTATTTTTTCCAAAATTCACCAAATTACTTGTCAGTCCTCTAGCTGGATGTTCAGTGTTTACTCTTGGGCCGAACCAATCAACAGGAAGTAGATTTGATTGGCTGAGATGTGGAAAACTTCTCCAGTGGCACGATAGGGCTGGCTTCATCACACACATTCACATCCTGTAATCACTACATGATTGAAATGTTTTCACAGGGGAAACTATCATAGGAAGACAAGGTGTGGACTTACCATGCACCTGCGTGTTGAGATCTGAATAAACTCCCCCAGCATCGCTCTGTCCAAGGACACAATTGGTTGGGGAGAGATGCTGAACATACCAATGCCAGTGCTTTCCTAATTTTGAATGCAGATGCATCTTTGTTTATAGATCACATTGTGGACTTTGCTGACTTTGAATATGGAGATTAGGCCTCATTGAGAAGATCTTCATTTTAGACATGCTACCCCATTACCCCTCTGAGAGGAGTGCTGTGTGGTGGCTGTGCACAGTAATGAGAAACAATGATATTATAAACTTGCTTAAATGCTGCATGAGGTTATGATGCAGACATCTGGCAAAATGACCACTGAGCGCTTCATCTTACAGATGATGCTCCTCAAGCGGGTGCTGTGTGGGGATAAGAATTGCCCTCACTTATATAATCCCTTTGCTTTGATTAATCGATGGAGACTCTGTAAACTCTACTCTGCTATTTCCATAGTAATGAGTTGCAGATCGTCCAGACGTGACTCATGTTTTCTTTTGGTCTCATCACTTGTTTTTTTTTTTTTTGTTGTTTTTTTTGTGCAGGGGATAACTTTATAAATAAACAAGAGTTCTGTCTCCAGTGTAATACAAAAGGGGATTAAAGAGACATTAAGTGTATGTTAAATGTTTAAACATGCTTGAAAAGCTATTGGGTGAAAATGTTAGGGTAATGCTAGCAGAGATGCATATTTTTGGATTTTTGGATGTGTGTGTGTGTGTGTGTGTGTGTGTGTGTGTGTGTGTGTGTGTGTGTTGAAGAAGCTTGCAGAGATATATCTGTTGCTATCCCTCCATGTGGTCTGCATAAGTGTCCCAAAGTGAATGTTTTGGTGAGGGTTTAGATTTTGTGTTGTGTCACTTCTGCACACAAGCAACCCCCCCACACACACACATACACACACACACACACACACACACACACACTTAAGCTGTTCAAGATTCTAAATCTTAACAATAGCAGCAACAGCCTATGTGAGGGATTTATATTGTCCTAGACATGAGCATGCTAATACCATCAGTTTCAGAAAATATACATATAAAATCCCTGTAAATTGCTACAGATGGGATGCACTGAAGCTCCATTACTGAAGAAAAGAAAACAAAACTGCTGGGGTAAAAGTAGAAACCTTTAAGTCATTATGTTATGTTAAGTTATGTCATTGTTTGTTTCTGTTGGTTTTATACATATATTGTTTCAATCTATTTTGTGCTTATCTTCTTGACATGTTTTTCAGTTGCTTGAGGATATTAACCTCTGCACTGTAGGTAGGGCAAAACAAGGCACTGCTGTTGACACAGTGAAATAGCCATTAGATTAAATAGACCCTAGCAATTACCTTCAGCCATTCATGTTGGTATCCCCACCACTATATTGTTTAGAAAGGTTTAGAAAGTGTTTTCTTTTTTTTTTAATGTTGGTAAAAACTTAGCATAACCTCAAGCATAGCCTCAAGCTACATCGTTTTCATGATTCCTAAAATAGCAACCATTCCATCCCTCACTGTTTCTCTATGGTCCTGGATGCTTTGCATGTGATTGTATGCCGTTGACTCTCCGCCATGTTAAAGCCTACATGGCTGCCCTCTGCATTGGTAATCTCCAGTGTCTGGGGCTCCGGGCCTGGACATGCCCCCCTAATTGGCCAGCCTTTCATTTGTATTGTCGGTGGCCCGGCTGGAAAAAGTTTGACCGTGGAGGTCACCGAGCAGTCCTCAGCCTTGCTTGACGCCTGCCCTTTACTTATCAGATAAATTATTTATCGCACGCTGTTTCCGACGCCGTGATGCGTGGGCCAAACTCACAAAACATTGCTAGAGGCCCTTTTCAAAATTCAGGTTGGCACCAACGCAGGCCGGCTGCTGTTTCCAAAATATGGCGTGTCCTCTTTTTTTTTTTCCTAACCCACAACACAAATATAGGCTAAAGCTTGTTAGCTGTTTATTGCATTCCCAAGCAATTGCCTTCAAAACACGCTGACACCAAAAGGCAAGCAAACAAGCATGGGCTGGCCAATGCACTGCAAGGCATTTGGCTGATGGGTAATCGATGGGGTGCCAGGGTAGAGTTGGGCAAGAGGGCGTCCTTGGCATGCTCGCTCGTCCCCTATGTCTGCCCTAGAGACAGGCTAGCCTGGGCCCAGCGAGGGGGTCCCAGATTGGGGTCATGTTCTTCCTTGTGGCATACCCCTTCTATTCCACTGAGGCCTCTCCCCAGTGACCTGCTGCTTGGAGCTGCCAGAGATGACCACCACGCCGGAAAAAAAAGAGATACGGTACGAGGATTTATCATGTCTTTCCCCACTGTTTGTTTTACAAAAAATGTCATTCAGATTCCTGATAGTATTTTGAAATGTTTAATTAAGTCTTAATTGAAATATCTGTAATAAGTTAAAGCAGTATCATGGCTTTTTTAATATGATGAAATCACAATAAAATTACACAATATCTTATTAATGACTGGTGATTGTATTAGGTATCTTACAGGTTTAACCATCTATCAAGTTTTTGTTGCATTAGATGTGACATTAGCAGTTCATTTCGGGATCCGATTTGTATAAATAAAATTATCTGTTTCAATTAAGTGGACCTATATCTCTACAATCATTAGGCAGATTCAACATAACCTGACATTATCAAGCCAGCTACAGGCGACTTCAGCCAGCGATACATTCTGGGTTGAAAGCTGTTTCATATTTCCATTCCACTTGTTGTATTTGTCATTTGGTGTCAGTTGGTAGAGTTATCTCTGTTGGCAGGTACAATGCTGAATTTGTTTTCTGATCAGGAGGTAAAGATAAAGAAAGTAGTTTGAAACCAAGATTGTTGATCAGATCAGTGTTTGTAGCTGATAATGAAGAAGAGGCAATAAACTTTGGGTAGCCTAGTTATGGAGTGGCAGCCACAACACACCAGCATGCCAGCATCCACACAATGTGCATGATACTGGCCAAACATGGGATTACTGCCCATGAGTTTACCTGTCATGTTCCTCTTAGTACCCCCAAAGCCACACAACAAAGTCTTTTTGTTCTTTTATTTGTGTTGAGAGCCCAAGCCAATGAACATATAGAGATGAGTTGCCTGAAGTTAAACAACCATCACTGACACGTGGCTCAGCTATCTGTGTAAGTGAAGTGTAACATTCACCATGCCTCTGAAAAAAAAAGAGCCTCTAGCGCTGGTCAAGCTGGCGGTCAATAATTCATCAATCATACCTGTGCTGGAACTAGAAGCTCAGGAGGTACCACACACACACGCACACACAAATTACATTTCTTTCTGACTCTCTGCATGTTGAAAACACCACATTGTTCACTAAACAAAAATTCTCTGCTTCAAGTTCCTGCACAGTCTACATTATACCGAACCATTAGTCAAAAATTATGTTTCGAATGAGTTATAATCAGTGGAGGATGGAGGCATCTCATTAAAGTTGTGTACACTGAAAGGGCTTTGCATAGGCATTCTGGGGCATTCATTAATGCAGTTAAAACTCCATGGGAACTGGCAACTCTTTTCAAACACTTTAATGCATTGTGTGTTTTTAATAGGATAGAGAAATATGCATAGCTTCATAGTTATTTTGACCCTCCCCACAACCTTTTCATTTTATTAAACATAGTGAAGAAATGTGGTGGGTGGGTTTTTTTTTTTTTTTCAAAGGGATGGTGAAGTGGGATTTTTCTTGATTTTTGGAAAACCTTGGCCCAAAATTCAGAGTGGTTTTGAGATTGGCCAGCTGCTTCAGTGTGTGAGTCATCATCTCAGAAACACCCTTCTGCCACACTGAGTATTGTCAATGTCAGATCACATCAGCAGTTTGCTACATACACACACACACTCACACAAAAAAAAAAAAAAACACAAATACACCCCCACACTTACATTGATTGACACCTACGTCATCCACTTGCTGTGACTCTGCCCTCGGGAGTCAGACTGGTTTCCCTATCCACCCTTCCATATGGGCTTGACATAATTATGATCCATTTCACTCATCCTCGACATTTCACTCCTGCTCCCTCTCAATTATGTCTTGCGTTTTAGCGTCACCCGCCGGTTAGCTTTCCATATGTCCCTGATTACACCATACTTCATCACCAAAACCTCCCCACCACCACCCTTCACTCCGCCCGCCACTTCCGCTCATGCACTCATAAATAAAGCTTTAATGTGTGTCGCCCAGGCCGACCACTCCATGGGCCCGGACCCATCTCACCCTTCCCTTTCCCCGCCACCACCCAACCACACCCCACTGACTCTCCAGCGACAGCCTCCTGGACCCAGGCCATTCTGACAAAATGAGAATCAATGGGTCTAATCAATGCAGTAATAAAAGTAATAAAAAGGGCTCTGTTTTTAATATTTGGGTCCATCTGACCTTTGAGAGATGCTGGAGATGAAGCTTGCATTTTAAGATGCATATAGATGCATTTATGCATTCACACAAAGTTTTGCATATGGAATAAATATATCATATATATATATATATATATATATATATTCATTTCTGATGGAGGGGGGTTGCGGTATTAAGATCGCCTGACAAACTCAAATATTTTAGTTTAGATCTATGAACTAATATTCATGTCTTTAAAAACACACACAATTAGATGCAAGATGCAAATATGCATACTGCAGCTACCTGAATTTCAATAGCCAGCTTTGTATGTGTCTCCCATGATGTTTACTCAGTAATTAGTCACTTGGATTAAACAATTCCCCCTATTTCCCAAGCTATTTTATTTATTTATACACCTCGTTTATTGGAACATTGGCAAAGCAACCTTAACCAAACTCTTTCTCTGATATGAATTCACTCACTTACCGGTATATTCACACATATCATGCTAGCCCCCTAACGCCATATTGACATGAGACAAAATCAACCTGATGTTATGGTAAACAATGCTGTGCACGTGGCCGACGCTCCGTTTGCGTGGTGCGCATTTCAGTGAGCAGACATGACAATCAAACAATTCAATAGGGGGCCATTTAAAATGCAGCAGGTGGCTGAATAATTCAAGACTTGCAAACGAATCACACTGGAAGACAAAAGAATGCAGAAAAATCACAGCACTGGAGGTGTGTGTGTGTGTGTGAGTGAGTGGGTGTAATGGACACTGGGGAATCTCAGACATGCACACACTTCATGCTCTAAGTGGGCTATTGAGGAGATGTAAAGAAATAGGTCCCTATACACCTGCGAGTCCTGGGAGAATGTAGTGAAACCAGTACTGACAATATGCTGTTGCTTTCATCCCATGCCTGCCTTCAGTGAGGAGGGGTAGCATGAAAACATCTGATACATGGGGCATCTCTCCATTTCTGTCTCTCTCTCTCTGTCACTCCCTGTCTATCATTCACTCGCTCTATTATTCACTCTCTTTATCATTCTCTCTTTTTTCACTGTGAAGGCAGATTTTGACGGACAGCAAACTGTAGCTAACAGAAAATATGGGGCAAGACTCTTTGAGAAGGGTGACCAGAAACTGACTGGCCTGTGGGAGAAAAATGAAAACCTGGTATTTCTAAATCTATTTCGCTGAACTTCAAGAGGTGTATCCACCATATCCTACTGCCCTTGAGCAGATATGATTACAATTCTACTCCACAGAATAAGAGTTATACAAGGGCTCTAAGGTACCTTATCCCACAGAAACTAGACATGCTATTTCCTGATTGGCTGACAGGGATGTATTGATTCTGTATATTGGTACAGTGGATCTGGTTAATAAGTTCAATCAGTGTTCAGTACTAATTCTGTTTTGTATTGTTAGAAGAAGGATCACAGTAAAACAGCTGAACTAGTAGATCTAGCAGGCAACAATGAAACCAGCTCTAACCAATCTACCCCACCCCCCCCAACCCCTTTATCGGCTGTGAATGCATGGCCTACATGCTTACATACATGAGGGGTTGAGTTGAATTACAACTAGGGGTTGAGTTGAATTACAGCCATTTAGATGTCCCCATTTTGGGGTAGAAGGAAGTAGGGATAGAAGGAGTTTGTTGCCTTTGCTTATCAATATCAAGACAAGTAGTTCTTTGCCTCCCTTTAAGACACTTTGGTGGCTATTGTGCTTTCCGTGAAACCTCTGGAGAGGATTCTCAGTCCATTTGAAGTGCTCAGATTGGCCGTAGGCTGTGTGAGGATGCCAGAGCTAGACTGAAACTATTTCAGGGAAGAGGAACCCTCAGGACAATTCTCACTCAAGCGCAGAGGTGACTTGAGTGACAGGAACTTTATCGGTGGCTTGTGTCAAACGCGTGCTCTTTTATTCTTTTACCTCAAACCACAGAGCAGTATCCAGAGATATTTGAAAGGCCTATCTTTTTTAAGCTTAGTAAACTATACTTCTGTCAAAGCTTGACAGGTTTAGATGTTTTCAATATAATGTAAATTATATGGCACAATAGGCCTATTTCACAGCAGCAACATTTTTCAAAGGTGTTACACAGCAACATTTTTCAACGGTGTTATTAATGACAGCCAATAAGATTCTGATTCAGTGTAGCAGACTATGGGCCTATTTCACTGCATCAATTTCTCCAAGAATTTGCATGGTAATGACAGTCAATAAGATTTTGATTCAGTGTAGCAGAATAAGATCATATTGATTGTCATTAATAGTATTTAGGTTACCATGCGACTTCTTGGAAAAATGGCTGCCATGAAATAGGCCCATATTATTGTCAGTACAATGCAAACATTACTGTAAAGCAGTGTATTCAGCACAATAAAGTCAATACAATAGTGTTTTTAACGCAATACAAACAGTACATTAAAGAGTTGTAAACGGTAGTCTATACTAGATGCTATTTCTCATCGTGGCGCTTAAATATTCTGCCAGCAGAATTCAAGATCCAGAAAATCCATGTTTGTTGTTTTTGTCCCTTGGAGATGATGCTGTGAGAGCAGGAGACAGAGGAATAACGTCTGTGTCAGCTGGCACGAGCAGTGGGAGCCGGAGCGGGGGGGGGAGCTGAGCGGCTGTAGTAGATTTTGAACAGGCTTCCTTCAAGGGGCCTTCAGGGTAATACAGAAATACAGAATGTCTGAATGTCATTGTTAGAGTGCTACAGGTCTTTGATTTACCTCCCTATTCACCTACAATTCCATTGCTCTCTCTCTCTCTCTCTCTCTTTTACTCCCTCTCTCTCTTTTACTCTCTTTCTTGCTCTATCTTGCTCAATCACTCACATCCTCCTCAGATGGAGACATGACACTGCCTCTTCCATATCAGACGAAGATACTGAGGAAAGGCAGCGTATCCATGGCAACTAAGAGCCCCTTCAGATGATAAATTGTCTCGCAAAATCATTTCAGAGGGAGGACTTCATGCCTTTCAGAATGTTCAGCTGTCCAGACCGGGAGCCATGATTCTCCGCCGAGGGGGGGGGGTCTGCTAAGAGTATTTACTTTACATTTGTAATTTTTGGCTCTGATCTTTCTCAAGCATTTCAAAGCTTTATTATGGCTAATGTTGTTACAAGCAATCTGTTCAAATTGTAGGCCATGACAAACATACAGCTGTCCTATACAGAGATCAAGGTCTATGAAGGTCACCAAAAAATAGATGTCAGGCTTCTCAGTTAGATCTGTGTGAGTGGAGCTCCTCAGAAGGTCACGGCAGAACAAATCACTACAAATGCATTCTACTCCTATGTGCCAAAAAAAAATGCTGTGGTGAAGACCTTCCATTCTCAGCCCAAACCAATTTTGTTTTTTACTTACTGCCACAACTAACAAGAACCAAAATGTTTGCCTGTCCAATGTCCTTGGTGTTTCCCAGAACCAAACCAATCAAAGGATTTCACGGATGTGATGATGTGATTTTATTTACAGCTCCTTGTGGTGGTGTGGGAGTCAACACTTGGTCACCAGACTCCCTCCGGGCACGAGGCCATTGCTGATTGATATATAGTTTCCCTGGAGTAGTAGCCGTTGGCCTCAGCAAGCTCCTTGCTGCTGAATCCCTTCCTTTCTCATCAATGATCAACACATTAAGAACCACAGCAGGGATTACAGGCTCATTAGCATACGTTTAGCCACATTGACCTAAGCGCTAAGCAGGGCTAACAGTGCATACTGAGCACTGCAGTGCCTCACTTTCCCTCTCTTTCTCTCTATCCCCCTCTCTCTCACTCCTCTTTCACTCTCTTTTCTATTTCCAATCACTCTTGACACACTCTCAGTCACCAGTACATCCCAACCCAATAAACTGACAGAAAGAATCTACGGAAACAAAAATCTTTGATAGTTATGCACAATATCAATTTCCTATCCAGTGTGTATGTATTGATGTTGGCAAGCATCTTGCTTTATGTCTCAGCGCCACCTCAGCTTCCCCCTCTGCCATGTTGTCTGTGAGAGGCTCTCCTCCAGCTTGCTTGGCACTAACCCCCCAAGTCCAGATCTGCCAGACTCTCTTGGCAACCCTTGGCCCATGCATCCGTATCACGCTGGGCTAAGATGCCCTCTGCCTCACCAGCTGGTGCCCTTCCATTCTTTCCTGATCCTCAGCATGCGGCCCACTCACCCGGTCCAGTGCCCACCTCCGCCTCCCCCTCCCCAGCCCTCGACCTGACCCAGGCCGATCGTGCGGATCTGCTGCTCGGCCTGAGTTTGGCAGATGGGCCGGGGCTTTTGGAGGCCCCTGGACATGATCTGATGAGACAGCAAACAGCAGAGCACGTCATGTGTGGAGCCCAGCAAGTGGTCGAGCGAACAAACAAGCATGTGAGTGAACGACGGCTCCAGTGGTTGCTCCTTCTTTTGCTCTTGTATTTAATGACATTCAAGGTGCAGACCACAGCAGGACTGCAGGACTACAGGAGTGTGAGAGCAGCAGAGGGGTCTGTTAGAAGAGTCAAAGGGGTCACGTGAAAAGACTTTCTCAGCAAAAACCAATGAAAGTTCAGAATATGAATGTTCTAGGCCTGTTCTGGGTGATAAATGACAGGGTTCCTATGGTGTTTCAACTCATTTGATATGCAGTTGTGCTTGCAAATGTAAACTGATACTGCTGTGAAAATATTCATTCTTCTAGTATTCTACCCTCAGTACCTTTTGTATTTACATACTAGTTGTGAATTAATGAAGACATCAAGTTTAAGTGTTTCTTTTGGCAAATTCAGTATACATTTCAAAAGTTGCTACAGATCACAGGTGATCTTTTTTTAATGTGGAGAGTAACTTTCATCAGGGAAAAGGACTACAAGCCCGGTGCCATGTTGTATTTGGATTCCCCAGGTACAGAGGGTTGAGAGTGTTGTTCATCCAAAATACCATCAGTAACGAGTCAATTGTTTGATCCACATACAAATTGCAGTGGCCTGAAGAAACAGAAAATAAATTGGACTCTGTTACCCTGTGACCCAAGATGCTGGCAGTACCATGGGTGACATAACACACTGGAGTACAGTGCTGGAGTTTTTAATGCCATGAGTTGGAAGAGAGAAAACACAACAAGAAAACAAGTCACACCAAAACAAAAAGAATCCAGGAGAGAACGCTGCAAGAGGACTGCAATCAAAGGTCGACTTCATGAGTACAAAACCTGAGAGTTATTAACAATTTATATGGTGGTCTCATTTGAAAAAAGAACTTTTCTAATTTAGTCTAAGGACATGAAAAAGTAATGTGCTCGTAATTTCATTTTCTTGTTGGTAACTCATTTGAAATTATTTAGGTGACAACCATCATAACACAAATAACATGCAAATTTTTGTTTGTGTTTTGACTGGCTCTTTTTGTAGTCTTGTTTGAACCACATGGTATTTGGCTAAATTTGCACAACTGTTTCCTTACAATGCAAGGAGAATCTGTAGGGACAAAGATTTAGCATTTTGCTTCTTACTATCTGCCAGTGTATAACCACAGCCTAATAAATCCAGTCAGATAAGGTATAAATCCAGTTCAAGGTCACGTATTTACATGTATTGTGTGTGTGTGTGTGTGTGTGTATATGTGTGTGTGTGTTTGTGGGGGCCATCAATGTTGTCAGTGCCATGAAATGATGTTGTGATGCATATATAAAGCCAATCCTCATAAAAATGGGACAACACCAATCTCATTTGCTTGAAGGGTTTTTATGTGTAATGTGTGTGTGTGTGTGTGTGTGTGTGTGTGTGTGTGTGTGTGTGTGTGTGTGTGTGTGTGTGTGTGTATATTGTTTTGCTGGGCCAGGAATGGGTAGTGGGGGCTTCAGGATGTCTGATGAACTCTATAGGAACTAACACCACCACCACCACCACAATCAGTACCACCATCCGTCTGCCTTTGCTCCACATCCCGCTAAGGCTGGTCTCTGGAGTACAGTATGTGTGTGGTAGAATGGGACCTCTCTCTCTCTCTCTCTCTCTCTTTTTCCTTTTCCTTTGCCCTGATGGAGATTTTGCGCTCTGGCTTAGAGTCAGAACATCCTCTGACCATCTTCTCTGCATGCTTCCTGTCAGAGCGACTCACATCACACCAGGGTGGCTTCACTGGGGTAGTCCACTGCTGCCAGAGCTCACCAAGGTACAAGCATGTTTTTACATGCATGTACCTGTGAGCAAGAGAGGGATGGAGATGGACTGCAGTCTTGCATCTCTGTGTTTGTCTGTGGATGTGTTTGAGTGTATGTAATTGTAGTGGGTGTGTAACAGACGCAAGCTAGCCTAGCTGCATGTGTAGAACATTAGCAAATCTTCCTCCTGACAGTTGAAGAGTCTCCTAGTCAGTCGACTGGGAGCCTGTTTTTTTGTTTGGTTTTCTTTGGCCGATTGGCTAAGGCGTTCGTCTCAATTCAAGACTGCTGTTGTTGTGAGGTCTCGGGTTTGAGCCCCAGGCTGTATTGAACAGAAGGACCTCTGTTACAGGTGCACCTACTCAGGTGTTTTGCAACCACTGCCCATACACTGTGCATGCATGTGTATTTCTGAATCTGGACTTGACTTACTGGATGTGTGTCCTTGTTCGACAGATCTCTATGTTAATAGACAGATATCTATTAACACTGAGATAGATATCTATTTACATAGAGTTAAGTATATAGAATATATAATACATAGAAAGAGAGAATGTTTGTGTGTGGTGTATGTGTGTGTGTGTAAGGTAAGTAGCATCAGCAGTACTATAGCAAGCCAGCGTGTCTGTCAGCTAGCCAAGGGATGTGGCAGATTAATCTAGCTCATCTCTTCATTCATTTTCTGCCCCTCAGCAGCAGCAAGCAGATTTCATTAACACTGCTGGGCTGATCATAGGCCTGGTTACACTTGCTCCCAGTCAAGCTCCCACTGTGTGAATGAATTATGTCCTCCCTCTCCTCCTCCCCCCCTCTTTTTTATTCTCTCCATCTCTCTTTCTTTTCTCCCCATCTCTGTCTTGTACACTTGGAAAACCTTCATCCTCCATCTTTCCTCTCTCCCCACTTGTCTGCATTCTCTCTTGCTCTCCTAAAAACCTTCCTGCTCCATCTCTCCCCACCATTCTTTTCTCTCTCTTTCTCTTCCTCTCTGTGGTGAGCCAGCTCAGCACTATTCAAAAACCAAACGCAGATGTTTTGAAAAACATAAAGGGCTCTTGTTTACCTTTCTTTGTTGTTTTTTGTTTGTTGTTTTGCACAGGCAATTCAGGCAGATGTAAAGCAAGCATGTGGCAGCAATTAGCCCTTGCCCGCTGTGCCTGTGTGTCAGAGCAGGACTCGGGGCCAAGTAGTGTTGGAGAGCACGGGTACGAGAGAGAGACAGAGAGAGAGAGACAGAGATGCTGGGATCAGCATGAAGCTCACTGCGGCTGCTGTCGGTCGGTGCGTCCACATTTTCACACTTGACCTAGAGAGTAGTGTTTAACAGTAAGCAGTTTAGCGTGCATTAAACGAATGCTTCAGAGTCATTTGGCATGAGTGTTGACTGGCCACGGCCCCTGTTACGTGTCGTTTGCTCGATGTGGTGTATCATTAATTATGCCGATGGGGGTTAGGAAGGGTTGCATAGGGGTACCAAGGCAGAGGAAAATAACAGAGGTGTTTTGCTAGAGAACAAACGCTGTTGTTATGAAAGTGGTTTCCACACATTGGGTGCAGTCTAAGTACACAGCGAACATTATGCAGTTATGTTTTCACAAAGGAGTTGAAAGTTCTGCAGTACTTTCTGCAGTTCTGCAGTAGCTTACAAAGCACAAGCAATACCATTGACTCTGTGTGTTATATTCCAGTACCACATCTATGGTGAAGCGTGTCTACACATCTGTCAGTCAGGCCTTTCAAGCCAGTGATATGAATCTGTCAAAATAGCAGCCTTGATGAGTCATGCGCTTTGTGTTGAGGATGTGTGCATAAAGTTGGTCATACAGCTGATTCAAATAGGGCAATGCTGGACAGGGACATTCAAGATTTATATAACTTATGTCCTGGTGGACCAGACTCTTTCACTTCTCTCCACTTTGTGCCAAAGGTCTGGACAATCTTGATAAGCAAACTTTCACCTAGTGGTGGGTGGGCAGTTTTTTGCCCTTTATTGGTTCTGCCTTCAATTTCTGTTTGTTGATTTGTTGCTAGAAAATCTTTTTCGGAGAAACTGAAGCATTAGAAAAGTACCCTGATGTAGGTCTGTTGCGAAACACAATATTCATTAATTCATATTCATATAATTTTTCCTCTCTACATGCTCTTCGGATGTCTGGTGCTCCTCGTCCAAGAAATCCACTGAATACAGTGGTGAGTTCTGACCCGCACTGTATTGTACTGTAACAAAAGAAAACCACAACCACCTTGTGTCAAGTCCACATTATGTGGTCTGCAGTGGATTGATTTGCATAAACATTTCATTATGCTTTAAGGGAGGTTCACTGCAGTGCTAATGCAGTATAATTTTTGTCTTCCAGTTAAAACTACTGGTGTATTTTTGGCTATGGAAAAAGCTACAGGGCTGCGGTCGCCTCTTACCCCTAAAAATATAGCGCAGTAGATACTTGAAAGTGGTGAGTGTTCTGAACAGCCCCGAAGCAAGAGCAGGTACTGTGCACAATAGTTCACCCATGTCAAGATGAAGCCTCAAACAAGATTGCTGATTCCACAAGAACGTCCCACAGTAATGTATTGTGTGTGTGTGTCTGTGTGTGTGTGTGTGTGTGTGTGTGTGTGCCACGTGGCCCTGGTTGTTTTAGGTCAGATGTTGCCTTTAACTTTCTGTGAAGGACCCAGATTAGAGGACTAATTAGATATGGCGGATACAGAGACTCTCTCTTAGCAAGTCAAATTCCACACTTGTTTCAGTTGCACTCATCTATTATAAAAAAAAATCTGGCTTCTTGGCTAATTTTGGTCCTGCTTAAATTTCATGAGCGTGTCCTTATAAATGTTTAAAGATTTTTGTCTCCGAAAAACCGAGAGTAAATAACATAAATCAAATAAATAAATAATCAGTTTCTCAAACAAAAATGGGTGAAAACATATTGAAAAGAAAGCTATGATTACATCACTAATTATCCTCAAAAAAAAAGAAAAAAGTTTTTAAGAAGTCACCAAAGAGTGTAAATTATGTTCCCTTAAAAAAAAAAGGTACTAATGCGTTGGCAGAGCTCCAAGACATTACTAAATTTCCCCCAAACCACATCATGGTGATATACAGTGAGTCTATATTGCCTCTGGCAAACTGTCATCTCGCTGTGAGGAGGCAGAGAATAAATATGTAGTTGCATTAAGTGTTTAATTATGTTCCAGGCTGGTGACACTGGACATTACTCAAGCCCCGAAGATGCCAGTGAGATAAATGAGCTGTGGATTTTTGAAACTTTGTCCATGATAACCTCTCATTAATACCGCTCAGAATTAATGCTGGCATTCAGCGCGCAGGAGCCACTAATTACTCTGAGCCTATTTACTGCCAGACAGCCAATGAGAAATATGCACAAGAGGAGTGGGATTAAAGCAAGCGGCATCATGGGCGACAAGGCGAATGTGCATGACCAGATTTTACACCCCCAATCTCCACCCACCCCTAAAAACATTGGGGGGTTGCTGGTGGTGGTTGTGTGTGTGTGTGTGTGTGTGTGTGTGTGTGTGTGTGTGTGTATGCGTGTGTGTGTGTGTGTGTGTGTGTGTGTGTGTGTGAGGTGGCAGGGGTGTTACATATTGCAGATAAGTGACTGCTGAACTTTTCTCCTATTAAGAGGAACTTGTTTAGCATTTTTTAAGAGAGCCATCAGGATAGACAAATCATAAATATTTGAAAGAGTTCTGTTTTGAAATGCAGGCAAATAGACAGCTTCTGCTTTCAGTGATCTGGTGCGTTTTATTTTTGCAGGTTTGGCTGTGGTCCAAATCACAGTGCAAAGTCTGGTCAGACAGTACCAATGGTATATGTGCTTATCTGTAAAGCATGCTGAAATGCCTTGTGGTAAGAAATAAATTGAAAGAAATGGAAAGAAATAAATGTTTCCAAGTAAGTTTCCAATTGTCAAATATCTACATTGTTTCACAATATAATTTCATAACATGTCTTCTATAATTTCTTGCACTGGTGGAACTTAATCACTTGTTAGATGGTTGAGATGTCTGGTATGAATTGTAATGGTACACGATGCTTAAAATAAATCCACTGTTGTGCATGCATTGAGATCATCCAGATGAAACTTTTAGTATTCTCTTCAAATGTCACATGTTTAATATTTAAACACATTTCAAAGACTGCCTATCTGCGCACATCGACAGAAAACTCCAATGTTCCAATGGTGTTCCAACTACCATTAAAGGGTAAGTTTGGTTTTTTACACTTAAAGCCTTATTCTCTGATTATTTTTTTTTTATTTAAAATTTTGATGAATGGCTCTGTTCTGAGAATTTTTGGTTGATGTGGTAGCACCTCCCCACCTACAGAATGGCTGCATAGGTGCACTGCTGACACACTAGTGTCTATTAAGACATGCCCATATGTAAACCCATCCCAAACAGACATCCAGGTTAATGCATCAGGGTGTACCCTGTGCCAGCCCAGCCTTATAATGAAACCTGTTGACTTGTTTACTGGTACCATATGCCAGGGTGCTTGCTCTGCTGTGGCACCAAGCCTGCAGCCATTGTTTGTGTAAGATGGGTGCCAACGTGGATGGAATGCCCGACCACTGGCTGATTAGTCTATTAGAGACAGATTTAACACAAGAGCTACCAAAGGCTCGGCAAACTAATAGTTGGTTAACAGTATGATACACAGTAGCATAGTAGTTGGTTAACAGTGTGATACACAGTAGTATAGTAGTTGGTTAACAGTATGATACACAGTAGTATAGTAGTTGGTTAACAGTGTGACACATAGCAGTATAGTAGTTGGTTAACAGTATGATACACAGTAGAATAGTAGTTGGTTAACAGTATGATACACAGTAGAATAGTAGTTGGTTTACAGTGAAGTACAATATTTTCTTCTTCACTAGGACGACCATGAATGTATGTTCTACATCATATAGATGAGTGTATGTTCTACATCATATAGATGAGTGTATGTTCTACATCATATGGATGAGTGTATGTTCTACATCATATAGATGAGTGTATGTTCTGCATCATATAGATGAGTGTATGTTCTACATCATATGTGTGAGATACATAAATACCAAATGATAAACAATTAGTAATGTATACCTACCTCGCAGAGCAAACAAAACAGTCAACAACTAAGAATTACAACATTTACTTTTATCATATCATAATACCTCAAATTAGGGAGAAATGAGGGTGGCAGATCAGTGGTGAATATAAGAGGCTATGTTTACACATCAGTTTCCCTGTTATGTAAGGATAATGCCAATGTCATGACTACAGCCTTTTTAATTGGACTCCTCATCCTGATGATAGATTATTTATCTCAGTCGAGAGGCAGAGGAGATGGGGCTGTCACACTCTCTTCTGCGGAAAAGGAGTCTTGTGGGCCTTTGCAAGGCGAATGAGGACTGAGGAATGAACAAAAATTAGCTGTTAACTGGAAGTTGCTTCATTTTGTCAGATCCTTACACTCCGGCTGTCACACTGAATAAATTCCAAAACAAATGAAGCCCAACTTGCCCCAAGGCTTGAGACATTTCAAAATTATCATCAGGGGTCTCCATGGTAACAAATATACAGGTCAGGTTTCACCCATCCTTCTTAGAAGTCAAGAAAAGTACAAGCCTTCTAGACAATTTGCTAGAACACTAACTATGGGTTCCACAACAGGGATGCTTTTAACAGAAAGACAAAGACTGATGTTTTTTTGCTTCTTATGGTCACTGTGAAATGGCGGAGGTTGAAAAGATGGACCAGGACATACTCCAGTGCCTCGGCTTGTGAAATCTCTGTCCGTATAGCTGCTGGCTTCCTAGATTGGAAAATGAGGTCACGCCAGGAGTCACCTCATCCCGGACCCGAAATGGAAATATGGAGCCCGCCACCACAAGGTGACACCAAGCCCCATACGCAGTCCAAAGGGCATAGGGAAGAAATGCACAGTGTAAAAATGACACCTTTTGTTTAGCTATTCACTTGCACTCTTACTTGAGTTTATTTACTAGCAATAGCAAGCTTCTGTGTTTGTTTTTGGAGACAGACCTAAAATGAACCTTGCTGCAACATCACGAGTTACACCATGCACCAAATACTTCATTGTCATTTGTCAACTAAACTTGTCATTGTTTTCCATACAATGGGCCTACAAACCATCTAAACCCAACCCAAAGGGTTTTCCTTGTGTGTGAGAATTTTTTACCCGGGGTGAAAGAGAGAGAGTGAGAAAAAGAAAGAAAAGGGAGAACGAAAATGAGAGAGAGAGAGAGATAGAGCAGTAGCTTACCTTACAAGGCTGTCATAAATCATTCATGCGTGAGATTTTTAGCCTGCTTTACATGCCAGGGCTGATCCTGTCCCACAGGCTGAGGCATTCAGCGATGACTCAGGCTATCTGCACTCCCGTGGGACGCTCTGGAGCTCAGCCCCCCCACCTTCCACCCTTGCCATCACTTCTAACTCACCCATTAGAGAGGCCACGAGAGGGGCCTATTGCTTCCCTGTCAACCAACCACCAACAGCACAAGCAGCCAAGCAGCCCTAAGCAGTACCCCAAGAGCAATGGTTCCTAAACTTTTAACTGTCGCATATTCTCTGAGACGCTTCATGCCCTACTGAGTACCCCCTCCACCACAGACTCAATGGTTAATATCTGCATAATTATTGCTGCAAAATGTACAAAATGTAAGCACCCATTTAATAAGAAATGGTACATAATAATATAAGGGCAATTGTAGAGAGTTTGAGCATAAGCTCTTAGAACCTGAACCTTTATCTGTATGTTGGTGAGAGCTGAGAAGCTAATCACAAATTTATCCTATGTACCCCCTAGACTAAGCTGAGGACTCCCAGGAGTACCAAAACCCCAGTTTGACAACCACTGACCACGAGGTTGAGCACCAAGCTTGGGGGGGCAAATGCAGTTTTTCACCATTGGTTTTTAATGGAACAATGGCTCTGTCACTGGTGTAACCAATCTTTTAAAGTTAAGCATGGTTTTAATACTGTTTTAAGTGCACAGAGTAGCTAAGTGGCTAAGCTTGAGTAACTGCCCCAATTAGTCTGTGTGCGTGTATTCATTCAGATGTAGACAGTGGAGGTTGGTGCTTGTACGCAAATAGGTAGTCTTAGACCAGCTTGATTCAAAGTTCAGCGTTCTCCATCATCCACATTTTATGAGGCATTTATGAGCAGTGCACACCTGTGACAGGTGATTTCAACTCCATAAAAGACGCAAGATGGTGTTCATAGTTTTTATTACTGATTAAATGAATATTTACTGGCATCAAAGATGGAAATGTTACAAACCCAGTGAATATTCTCTACATAATTTTTTATCCAAGGACAATGAATACAGGAATACAATATTTAGCATATGAGACAAATGTTTTTCTCTGTTTTAGATGACATCTATGGAACACAGTAAAAATAAAACAAGTATGATTTAAAAAAAACAAAAAAAACAAACAAGGTGCCAAGTTACTCTTACTTAATATTTGAAGTGCTTATCTGAATAGATATAAGGCAATCTTGTAGCCTTAATGTGTAGCCTTGTGGGCAGAGAAATAAGACTAGATAGCCTTGACAGAAAGTTATGAACCACTCAATGTCCCTCAATGTTTTTCTCTAATCCAAGCAGCAATGAAATGAATGAATGTAATCAGTTTTCTTTATTCAGACCAGAGACCAAGGTTAAGGAGAGATTTTTTTATTATTATTATTTATTTTTGTAAATATATGTGATTAACTGTCATTTGACTCACAATTTTGCCTGAAATAATAATAATGAAAAAAAAACAATGGAACATATGCAGACCAAGGGAATTACTAAACTGATGCATCAAACACTTTCACATCTTTTCCCTTTGTAATAACCAATCGCTACTGCGTGGTTGTGTCATATGTCACATGCCAGAACGTGTGGAGGTGGGCTATTTCGCAGTTTGTACTTGTTATCATGTTTCAACACACCCCATTTCACACTTCTCCTTTAACTGACCTGAGAACAGTTGTGTTTTGCAAGGGGTGTTTTGAAAGGGGCTTGCTATGAAGACACCTAATAGGACAAAAAGGCTGAGCTTCCTGAAACTTCTCTACCAAATACGGGTCAGTGGAGTGCCCAACTGCACCAGTGTTAAAAGCCCCCATTCTGGACTTCTAATAAACCTGTACTGATAAAAGTAGTGTCAAACTGTCCATCAAAAATGTGTGGGTGGGGGTGTTAGATATGGTTATTTGTATTACCTGGAAAGAGTAGAGCCTAAGGTTGTGGAGGTTTTTTTTTCTACTTATCACTAGACCTAGGGAGTAGTTCCCTTGAAATCGTGGTAATTGTAGTACTTTGCCCATCCTATTAAATGTGGCTGAGGCCTCTCTGCTGAGAGCCCAGGTCCAAGGAAATGACCCAAAATGACACCAACTAATAGCTCTCTTATTTAATAGTAGGAGGCCTATTTCATATTGAGCGTCTGGATTTACTCTTGCTCTCCAAACAGGAACAGCATTCCACTCGTGGATTGACACTTTTCAAGAGAGGGTTCAGTTTTTTTTACCATTGTTTTTTTCTGCACAGTTCTGTAGATGAAGTGATTTATGATGGTGATAATATGAGATATTTATTGGATTCACTGATATTTTCCTATGAAATCAAATTTTTGCCAAATATGTCAAACATAAAATTGTCCTGTTGTTCATCATTTGTGTGTGTGTGTGTGTGTGTGTGTGTGTGTGTGTGTGTGTGTGTGTGTGTGTGTGTGCGTGTGTGTGTGTGTGCCAGAGAGAAAGAAAGCGAAAAAGAAGGGGGTGGGGGTGAGATAGAGGGTTTTTGGTTGGCCCTGTGAGGATTTTCCAACCAGATGCCTATTATAAGCTAAAGGGGTTATTGTTCATACATCGTAATGAAGTTCAGTAGTGTTAACCATATGAAAGCTTGCATTATTTCAAAATAATTTGTCCAATAAAACTCCCAGCTGACACATTTTTGGATTTTTTTTTTTTAATGAACTGATGCAAAAAATAAAACAGACTTTCCAGCACCACCTTTGACTACAATACATTTAACATCAATAAAATGCAACATGATACATTAATATAATGTAATAAATGACTAATAAAGTAAATATACTCAAAAGAAACTTGTGCCCTGTTGCCCTGTGCAGAACTGCCTGAGATTATTGAGTTCCTACTAGGCAAACTAGGCCCAGCTGCAAAGAGCCCACTTAAGATGATCAGCATGTGACCTGGGGTTGCGGAGATAGATCATTCCCCTCATACAGAGCCATCGCTCTTGTTTGACAGGAGATGGTTTACATTCAAAGGGTGCGTCTCTCGCGCATGATAAATATCGAAAGGTTCATCAAGGACGGTCCTCTAGTAAAAAAGACGAGACAGACGGGTTGGAGGGGAAGTATTAGGGATGGGTTTAAAAGACAGACAGACAGAAAGACAGATCGGGCAGACAAGAAGAGAGAGGGAAAAAAAAGGGGTGAGCAAACTGATTGATAGATAGACAGAAAAATATTGGAAAAAGTCAGACAGAAGCAGAAAGACAGCAAGAGAGAGAGAGTCCAACGGACTGCCAAACAGTCTACCTGTCTGTCATTCTGCATGGGTAGACAGACAGCACTAAAAAGAGACAAAAGAGACAGACCATGACCCTCAAGACCCTGTGGCTCCTTCAGGAAGGGTCTGCCCCCATCTGTTTCATGGTCCTATTACTGGGGTGACAGAAATTTGATTTCCGTCCAATCAGCAGCCTGCTTCCAGATGGGATGGGAGGTTGCAGGGCTGGAGGAGGCAGTGGGTGAGACACTCAGCCAGACACCCGGGGCCTGTTTAATCATGCGAGTAACTCCCAAATTGTAAAAGTGAATGCTTTGTTGATTAATTTGATATGTGTTAGGGCCCCCGCAGCCACTCCGGAGGAGAGGGTTTGTCGGGGCGTGCCGAAATGAGGAAGCTCATCGGACTGCTGCAGGACAGGCTTGGGCCGTCATCTGCGAAATTTGCCATGATGCCAGGGCCAGATGCCTGATAAGCCTCCAAATCTGTATCGCGACAGCAAAGACAGAGATAGCAATAGAGAGAGAGAGAGAGAGAGAAAGAGAGAGAGAGAGGAGGGGGCAGGGGGCCACCGATAATGAGAGAGGCTACGGTGACGATCAGTGACGATCAGTGAATCTCACTGAGTGATCATTGAGAAATGCATATGATCTTGTGACACTGCAAGAACAAACACAACAATTATTCAAATGACATGACGTACATGCAGTGTGACGCATTGAGCACAGAATATCAATGTGGGTCAGCGCAAGTTCAACTGTCAGACGGTGCCTGTTTGCTTTTATGAGTGTGAATATGAACTGCTTGGGTTGTGAGGTCGTGGACTGCTTTTCAGCGACTGTTTACATGGTGAGGAAACCTTCCTGTGACCTTCAAAAGTGTGTCATGGTGTGCTGCCTTCCCCTGTGGCGGTCGGGCAGACAACAATGAGGCCTTCGAGGACGACACCTGACATCCTTGTCCCTAGAGGCTACAGTGACCTTTCCCACCTGAGCTGTCTGGCTTTTTTTGCTGTATTTTTGGGACCTGGGACCTTTGAAGCATGCAATTGCTCCCAGCAACTGTAAGATATTCAACCCCCCCCCCCCACACACACACACACACACACTGTCTCCCCAGGTCCTGAATATGACCTGCTGTGTACTTAAGCACGCGCCACTTGTCCACAGCTGAGCATCTGTGACACAGTGGCCCAATTACTATGGCAAGGTGGAAAAACCACACAGGTTATGAGGTCATCTCTTTGAAAGCACAGACACACACACATACGTATACATACACACACACACACACACACACACACAAACGGAAATCCTGCCATAAATGTGTATGGGACAAAGTAAGTGATACCATAATCCATGGCAAATCCTTTTCAACTTAGTCAGAGACCACAGCTCCCAAATCCCTCAAAATGAATGCAGACAAAAATGTGTCCGGGAGCTTCACTTCTCAATGGTGTCACATACTGGACACTAGTATGATGGGAGCGACAGGATGGCCCGTCGCTGCCGGCCTCGTCTGCAGTAGCAGCAGGCACAGGGGCCATTAAAATTCAATGCCCAGCGGCTTTCATGATTTATTGAGTCATGGTGGGGGTGCTTCCGCCACCTCAGTGTTAATAATGACGGTGTGTATGTGTGTGTGTGTGTATGTGTGTGTTGTTGTTTACTTGACTGCCGGCGGTCCCGGAGCTGGCCGACAGCACACTGATCCACCCCGTCGCCGAAAGAAGATCAAAGCGGACGCCCCGACTCCCCCCACCACATCCCAGTGGTCTCTGACGGCCATGGGTAGACCATTGCTGTACCCAAGCTGGATGACAGCAGACCTTGCTGAGCCAGGAGTGTACTGTGTGTGTGTGTGTGTGTGTGTATGGGAGGACTGGCCAGAGGCAAGTGAATAAGTAAGTGAGAAAGTTTGTCAGAGTGTGTGGTACGTGAGAAAGAGAGAGAGAGAGAGAGAGAGAGAGGAGAGAGAAAGCATCACTCGTCGGCTTCAAAGAGGCCCAGCTCCATCTGCAGTTGCGGCTGAGACTCGGTGGGACACCACCATGGGAACTCTGCACAGGCTGAAAGTCTAAGACTCCTCTACGGTAGCACTGAGGAGGAGATGGAGACAGCTTTCTGCAGGAGACTAGCATGGCAGTAATCTTTCCAGTGTCCGCTTTGAAAACGATGGGAGAATGCCAGTGGGCTGACAGTCAAAAGAAAAGGCTCATGCCAGGTCAGTTGGAGTACATAGCCATAGAAATATAAAGCAGTGCTTACTTTTTATGATGGCCTGTTGAGATACACAAATAAACTGAAACAGTTCTGATATCGTTTGGTTGAAAGTTCTGTATATTCCAGTAGTGACACTGTTCATTTACATTACATTATAGGGCAAGTACAGACTAAGTGCTAGGACAGGAGATGCTCTTTAAAGAGCTGGGTCTTCAAGAGATTCTTGAAGAGTGACAGAGATGCCCCTGCTCTGGTAGTGCTTGGTAGGTCATTCCTCCAGCGTGGAACAGCATATGAAGAGTCTGGATTGTCTTGGGCATGGTGCTGCCAGACAGAATACCTTTGATTCCATTCCTTTCACCATTACATTATGCAGTTTACACCCATAAAGGTATGAAGAAACTTTTGGGGGTTCTTCAGCATTATCTTTTGTTTCAAACCATGATGCCTTTACAGTTGGGGTTAGTGTCTCTTGCATAGGTATGTTAGATAGTGTGTACACAAGCCACAGATTTCCTGCTTATCTCTGAACCCACGTGTTTTTTTTTTTTCTTGGGAATTCAATACAAGTATTGTACATGCTTTTTTAGATGACATGAAAAGGCTATATACCTTTATATAATAGTTTTCACTCCACAGTATGACATACAAAATACTGGGCTCTGTTGCCATCTTTTTAAACCACTGTTTACGTTCTAACACTTTATTGACCATCGACATATGTTTTTGAAACATGGTGTAAAAAAAGTGACCAAGCTAGTGAAGTGTAATTAGGCCTCTATGACTAATTTAATTATTAAACAAAGGAACTTTAAATCAGTGAGGTTTTATTCTGTTCAAGAAGCCATTGCTATTCAGGTCTCTCCCTCTATAAATAAACAGCAATTAAAGAGAAAAGCATTAAATGCTGTCTACCAGTTTATTAATGGTTTGGGATACACACAACTTTTAAGGCTCTGATAGAGGGGCATGAGTTATGTACTCATGTCCCCAGTGTTTCCAAGATTGCTAGCAAAAGAGTAAAGTAATTCCTTATCGTTACAAATTTGCACTTTGCATTTACAATCATAGCAACTTCCACAACCAACATTATACCTCTTGTAGGCATTTGCTTTATTCAAGAGAGCCCAGTGCCAAGGAGGGTTTACATCAGACCAGGTTTTTTTGTTTTGTTGTGTTTTTTACATCAGAGATAAACTAAAACTAACAAGTACATTTTACAATCATACTCATGCTCAGTAATGTGTCAAACTTCACAAGAATACATCGCCTTGTTGAAACCAGAATGCTCTTTCAGAATTATTTGAGGTAAGCAAGTTCAAACATGCTAAAGTTTAGCAAATGTAGCTTTTTCACTCTTGCCCATTTGAACTTTTAACATAGAGGGCTGAATGACTGACTGTTGATGCCTCTCCGATAGCAGTTTTAGACTGTCATTTTTTAAGTTAGCAGCAGCTGTATTGTCTGATCTTGTGGTCGTCAATGTCCGATGCTAGTGCTTCTGTTGCCACAAGACATGTCTGAGGACAACATTCCAGCTGGATTCCAATCGATGGAGCATCAGCAACATGGAGGCCAGAGGGGTCAAGGCTTTTCATTTAAAGGCTTTATTGTCTCGTTGACCTTTTTGAGCTGAGCACAAACCAGCAAACACCTGGGTTATTCTGGAGAGAGCTTTATTAAGAGGTTATGCCAACATATCTGATACTGAATAGAGCAATCAATCTGGTAAGAGACGCATTGGAAAAAAATGGCCCTTTCCCCCTACTGAAGGTCACAATATGCTTATAGGGACAGACAAGTGGGGATTGTCCAGTCAAAAAATACTGGCAGTTGTCACTATTTGTCAAGGGGTTGTTGCACTAATTACAGAAGCCTGGTCTATCGACAGTTCTCATTTGAAAGACTTGTAGGTGTCACATAGTCTATACTGTACTTCACAGAAAAAAGCTGACGAAGAAAAAATGACCCTCACACAATCTGACATGTTTTGTTATTACTTTATTAATTATTATTATCATTATCATTATTATTCAAGTTTAGATGTAACAGACATCTTTGCCATCTTTGTTGTTTTTTTATGTTCGCATGTAAAAACTACAACACAAAAAAGTTAAGGTGGCTGCTGACAATCAAAAATAAACAACAAAAAACAAAACAAAAACAAAAACAAAAAAAACTCTAAACCATCATCTATGCACTTTAAATGCTGTAAAAGTAAAAACAATAACGATCTAAAAAAAAAAACATGGTTAAAAACATTTACATTTTTTTTTGTCTTCTGCCATGACCATGTCCTTGCTGGCTTTGAAGGCTCCCATTCCTCCGACCCTCCCTCCTATGAATTACTCTCTCCCTGCAGCCTTACATAAGGCCCTTATAAAATATGTATGGTCACTTACAAAAAAGTCAACTGATTAAGATGCAGTACCTGTATGCAGCATGCTAATTACATTTCATCATTCTTCCTTGGCAATAAACTGGATAACTGAAGTGCAAGCGTTAACATATTTCAAATTAAAAACATCCATACTCCATGAAAAAAAAGAAATTAAAACAAGAGCAAAATAAAACTATGTCTCAAACGAAAACATTTTTTTCTTTTTTTTTTTAAAAAAAAGGCAAGAGTTCCTTATGTTATTCAATAACCTACTGTATAAATGCTCCTGTGAAAAAAAAAAAGTTTATTTCAATTTATTCATTTTTGTTTTAATTATTTCCCAAGAGGAGGCATTTGCAGTAAAGCAGCATTGTAAGGCTATACTGAGTCTCTGACACCTCTCAGTAATTTCAAAACAACACACTACCATCACATCCATTCTGCCCACCATTCTCCTTCTTCTTTCACCCTCTCACTCTCTCTCTCTCATACATCCTCTAAGGCTCTCTCTCCACTTCATATAAATATAGACTGTGGGCAGGAGTGAACAACATAAAGAGAGGCTAGCGGAGGGTAAAGACATCTCGAAGCTAGCAAAGCACGTAAAAGAGGGGGCATGTGTAATAGCATTTGAATAAAAAAAAATCTAAAAGGTTTTTGCTTCTTCTGAGCATCACCGGATGCTTTTAAAGATGATTACAGGCTAGGCCTACTGATTTAGCTCCAGTCCAGTGGATTTGATATTGCTGATGAGAGGGCATCTGCTTGGTAAGGGTTCGTAATATCTGTAGTCTGTGGGAACACAGGCGATTAGGCTGATGTGAATCTCATGAAGACTACTGCGAGGCTATTCTGAAAGGGATCGGGTGGTGTCAAGGCACCGACAAGAGTCAGGGTGCTTCCTGCCATGCCCAAAGTTAAAACCTGACCATCAGCTTCCCCGTTAATTTGCATTCGGCTTCTCGGTCCTCAATGTGAGAATCAATGAGGGTCTACAAACAAGCTAGTGGTGCAGTTGAACGTTGGGAACCTGCACACGTTTAACTGCAGTCAGAAGTCCTTTTCCCCAGGCCTGCTCAAAGACAACATTACGTCCTGCAATATGATGTACTGCTTTTCAAACTGAGGAGTGTTTACACAACTGCCACTGTTCCAAGTGAAAGGCACCTGCAGAACACCTGCACATCTTGGCTGTTTACAATACTCTATCATCTTGGGATGTAGATGGAACTTTATGCAAGAATTAGTCCTTGGTTCTCTCTGTATTCTGTTTTAAAATCGACACACAACAAAAGAAAAGAAAACAAAGATACTGATGAAGTTACGGCAGTTGAAATGCCTGGGCGATCGAATTAGGTAGGCTTAAAAACTTGGTTTATTTGTTTATTTAGAGATCCTATTTGCCTATTAAATAATCTTGAGTATTTTATTTGTTTTGTGATGTTTTTTTTATTTGTTTTTTGAGTATGAAAAAAGGTTAAAGCCCACTTCCATGAGAGCTGTTCTTAGACTATAAAGCATTGTGGTGCACGTCTATGCGTGTGTGTGTGTGTGTGTGTGTGTGTGCGCCAGGTAAGATTAAGAATAGAGACTATGCCTGGAATGAACAGATGCTTGGTGTTGCGTCTGCACAGATATACATTATAAAACAACAATGTCCTTCTGTTCCTTGAAGCTCCTACCTTTGTAGTAAAAAAAAAAAAAAGTTATACATTTTAATGGCATTCTTTTTGTTCTTGTGAGATTAAAAAAAAACTTAAAATAAAATCAATGAAAAAATGTAACAATAGCAGGTGTTTGCTTCATTACCAAGTTTGCTACATTTGCAAATGTAAACAGTTTTGTCAGAGCCTAGCTCACAGGCTCTTTACTCAAATGCAAAGTCATTGCTGCATATCAACATACCAGGTAGAAAATACTTTGTACAATATATCAGGCACTGATATAATGATTATTCTTATTAACATCTTAGAAAATATATTGTTTTTTTCTTCTTCTTTGTATTCCTTCCCAAATTTCTAGTGATATCAGTTTTGCTTCCCAGCAACTAAGGCAGCAGCTTAAAAGTGTTGACGGATATCTATGAAGAACCTGGCCCCCCTCCCCCCGCCAAACAAAAACGCACCTCTAGAAATGACCATTGTATGATACAACATAAGACACTTAGTACAAGGTTAACTGGCAACAAGTACATGTAATCTACTAAGGGTCTCTATATCAGCCGGGCACGTTCCCTGAGGACGTCTTCGTTTTTCTGAATTTGCTGAGGACAATGCCACTGTTTCTGTGGCGTTCTGTACAGGTGACTACTAACACCTGTCTCAACCTTTCGCCCTCAAAAAGGTGAAGCCCATCATCCTGGAGTCACTGAAGGTACGAGAACATTTTCATAAGCCACTTCTCCCATAGGAGAAATGTAAGGGAGTACAAAATCAAATAAAACTAAACAAAACAACAAATAAACCCTCAAACTATCAAAAATTATTCTGCTCGTGTACCTTACTTGCTGAACTGCCTTATAACTCTCAGGAACTGAGGAGGGAAAACAAAACAGTTTGTACCATTGTCATTAAAAACCATTTGTATCTTCATAAAAATGTGGAAATTGCAAATAGCTTTTTTTGTTCGTTTCGTTTCAGCTTGTAATGAACTCCCAAAAGCTGTCTAGAACTCTCTCGTCTCATCTCTCTCCTCTTTCATTTCCCACTCTGAAGACTGAGGCACCGCATAAGACTGGAACGCAAGCAGTCATGGCACGTTTGTGGATCCTCCACTACTTCTCAAGCGAGTATAGGGCTATAGGGCAATGGGGCGTGGGGCGTAGGTCGTGGAGGGGGTAAAGTATGGGCAACTGGTGGAGGGGGGTTAGGCTTGAGGAGAGGATGTGTTTGATGTTGAACTACTGTCTCCACTGTGCCCCCTGCAGTTCATGCATTGTGCCGGGATAGGTGGTCTGGACATCCCTGGACGTCTGCGGCCGGCTCACTCTTGCGGGGGGCTGTCAGCTGGTGCCGGGGCCGGTGCTGGCGTAGGGGTTGGGCTGGAGGCGGTGGAGGCGCAGGCAGAGGCGGAGGCGGAGGAGGATGAGGGGGGCGGCTCGCTGGAGGCCGGCCGGTGTAGGCCCCTCTGGATGTGTGTCGTGAAGTCGTACTTGTCGGCGCAGGCGTGCAGGCAGATGCTACACTGAAAAGGCCCGCCATCGCCGTGGCAACTCATGTGCAGTGCATACATGACCTCATCCAGGAAGAGGATGCCACAGCGGACACATTTGCTAGACAGTTCGTCCTGTGTGCCCTGCTCCGCCGTCTCGACTTTAGGGCGCTGCAGACACGCCTGTGGTGACCGAGCCCTTGCGGAGCTCTCGTCCGCCTCGTTCGATGGTTTGAGCTGCTGCTGCTTCTGCTGATCGCGCTCACGGTCTTTCTCGAGCGCTATGGCGGGCGAGGAGCGTTTTTCTGACACATTCCTGTCCACGGTGATTGCGGGTGACGTTGCTAGGCTGGGGGGAATGGTCACACCCATGCTGGAGCCGTTGGGCGTCACCGAGGGGCTGGGCTTGGAATGTTTGATGGCTAGGTCGAGAGGGGCGTCGCTTTCGAGACCGGCGGAGGATGGTGGCGGCGGTGGAGGGGGTGGGAAGTGGTGCTGGAGCCCGAAGGGGGCATAAGGCACAAAGCTTTGGCACGGGTTGGGCAGGCCGGGCACTGGGCCCAAGTAGTGCGGGTTGCCCGGCACAGACATCTTGTATTTAGTCCAGAAGCGTAGCCAGTCAGTCTCGCTCTGCAGGTCACTGTGGAGGAAAGGCAGACTGAAGAAGGGGTACTGGTACTTCTCAATAGGGCTCCCCGGCGGTGAGTAGCTTGCTTGTTTGGATGGCCGCATGTATTTCTCAATGGGGCTTCCGCGCTCGGAGCCGCCCTTGCCACCGCTGCCGCTGTCTGAGCTGGGGGCCACCAGGCCATTGTTACCCTCGGCCCCCAGCAGGCCTCCGGCATCGGGCGGGCTCTTGTGGAGGTGCAGCGGGGGCATGCGCTTCTGGATCTCCAGTGTCTGGTTGACCAGGAAGGCGTGGGTGGAGCGTGGGCTCGGGTGACTCTTCACGCCTGGCCCGGCTGGAGAGACGTAGCCCTCGTATTTACCCAGCGGGCCGTGAGGCGGTATGTCTGAGCGCAGTGGGGCGATGGAGGTGTCCGGGCCGCTGGCTGAAGGCGGGGCCTGTGGGTCGTCTGGCCGGCGCTCGAGGGGGCTGCCATTGAGATGCTCCTCGCTGTTGACGCTGCTGCCGCGTTGCTGCTTGCCACCCACCGACTCGGACGGTAGCGTGTCGGGGTTGAGCCGTTTCCGTGTGCGCCGGCGGATGATTTGCTCGCCATTGTTCTGCTTGATGATGTTCAGCGGCCTGGGTGTCTGTGATCAGGAAAGAGAGAGAAAAAGAGAGAGCAGGGATCCAAAGATGACAAAATACTTATTAGTTATGTTATCTAGTGATACTAACATCATTACTATACAAAAGATACACCTGTGGTGGGTTTGTGAGCTACTGTGTGTGCATGTATATGTGTGTGCATGTGTGTGTATGTGTGTGTGTATGCATTTGTTTTCCAAAAAGTCACTTTGCACTTCTGTCATTTGAACAGGTCCAACTGTGTCCAACTGCTGGCAGCAGACAGGCGAGGCCCGAGCACTTGGACTGGAGTCCAAATCTGTCCCGCCGAGGCAGGCTTCAGTGCCTTGCTGATTGCCCATTACAGCGCCACAGGGGGGCAGCGTCAATCACTGGACACCGAGCAGGTGGACACCCTACCTGTCTCCACGCTCACCCCACTCCCGTCCCCCTCCACCCCACTCCTCCCCAGCATGGACTCTAATGACACCCACAGAGGCATAATGCCACCAGTCAGTGTCAGTGCCACCAGAGAGTGTAGCATTATGTATGCTAGGCTAATTGCTAAAACACCCCTTCAGGGACTGGCTGATCAGTAATTAGCAACTGGTTAGTATCATCAGTCATCAAAACTCAATTAATTACACTGCTGGAGTAGACAGATCAAAACAGGAAGGGGGGCATGGGGGGGCTGGAGAGGAAAAGACAGAGGAAGAGGAAAGGAGAAAGAGTAAAAGAGAGAGATAATGAGTTGGTTTCACTCCTCCCATTTCTTATTCTTTTGTTTTTTTTTTTCCCTCAGCTCTCCACTCATCCCAAATAAACGGAGCACATAAATTCCCCTGCCGGACGGCGGTTTGCCTGGCTCTCTATATCAACTGCTGTCTGGAGGCTCTTCACAGCTCGGAGGGAAATTGTGTTGTCGAGAAGACGTGGCGCTAAGGGATGTTCCATTCCCTATCACAGTCGGGACCCAGGCACGGCAGATGGATCTTTTGAAGAATTTTGGCTCTCTTTCCCCCTCCTTCCCTCTCTCTCTCTCTTGCCATCGAGATTTGACTGTGTGTGTGTGTGTGTGTGTGAAGGGGGGAGGATGTCAGATGATGGGGCCTGATAGTGGCCTGTCTCATGTATGGTGTGCTGGGCCTGAGACCAGACAGAACCTAAGCACATCTGCAGCCTAGGGAAAAAACACTGACAGAGGAGGAAGAACAGATGAGGAGGAAGAGGAAGATGAAGATGAGGAGTAAACTCTGGAAAAAGCATGTGTGTCTCCCGTGAGGAGCCCCCGGAGATGAAGAGTGTGAGGGTGAAGAGGGGAGGAACTCGCTGCCTCATTCATCATGCTTTGGGGGGCTTCTGGTGAGCTTTTGTCTCTCAGTCTCTATCCAACTCCCTCTGTACGTCATTATTGCTATCCAGCACTTGTGCACACTGCTCAGGTAGCACTGGAGATATCTACACATTGTTCAACTCCACCCCCTTGGGAGAGGAGGAGAGAGAAGAGGAGAGAAGGAAAGAAGGAAAGAGAGAGAGAGGAAGAGAGAGGAAGAGATAGAAAGAGATAGAAAGAGAGAGAGAGAGAGAGAGAGAGAGAGAGAGAGAGAGAGAATCGCCAGGTGTCTTAAACTAATTTAGAGGCCAGAAAGGTTATGAAGGTGAAACGTTTTCCTTTTCTTTCGTTCATTTTGCTGCTTCTCACTCCCATCTGGCAACCTGCAGCTTCATGTTCAATGTGCATATGACGCCAGGAAGCAGAGTGGTGAGAGTCGGAGTGAGAGTGGGAGAGAGAGGGAGAGAGAGAGAGAGAGAGAAGGGGATGCAAGAGGAACAGGTGAGGAGAGGGAGAGAAGGAAGAGAGACAGAGAGAGAGAGAGAGAAAGAGAGACAGAGAGAGAGAGAGATAGAAGGGGATGCAAGAGTAGCAGGTGAGGAGAGGGAAAGAAGGAAGAGAGAGGGGGGGGGGGAGGGAGAGGGAGGGAGAGAATGTAATTGGATCAGATTGCTGCCCCCCTTCCCCACATTCCCTCCTTGACTTTGAGGGGAGCAAAAGTCCCTGCGGAATCAATCCCACACCACATTGCCAGTCTTCTTTTGTGCAAGCAGGAATCCGTCGACAGGTTCCCAGGCAAAAGAAAAACCAATCATTTCGGAGAACCAGAGAGGACGGGGTGGGGGATGTGGGGGTATGGGGCAGAGGGTGTTTCTGGAGGTTCTATCCACAGCCCAGGTTAGGGCTATAGTGGAACTGGGGGTAGGTTACTAACTTTCCTAATCTGTCCTGTGCGGTGAGTGTGATTTATTCTGAAAGGACGAACAGAAGCCCTTGAAACAGAGTGTCTGGTCTGGCCTCACACTGCCATGTGCTGAAGGAAAGCAGGGGAGGAAAAGGGGGGGAAAAAAGAAGTGCGAAGGAGGTGTATTTTTTGACAAATGTTTGCTTTGTTAAGAAACGGGAGTGGTATCAGTTAAACAAATCTGTGCACAGCTGCCTTTTGGTTTAGCCGTGGTGGGAGATGAATGTGGTGAGAAATGAGTCGTCTGTGGCGAGGAGGCGTGGGGACAGTTTACAGGAGAGAAGGAGAGAAAGGGAAAGAGAGAAAGAGAAAGAGAGAGAGAGAGAGAGAGAGAGAGAGAGAGAGAGAGAGAGAGAGAGAGACGGAGAAGACAGGAAAATCTGACGTACAGAAAGAGTGCCCTCTGCTGTTGGGCCAGGTGAGACCTCTGCTCAGAGAGGCACAGCCAGTTTGGACAGTGCTTCCCTTTTCTCTTTTCTCTTCATCTGTCCCTCATTTCTCACTTCTCTCTTTTTCCTCTATCTGTTTTGCCTTTGTCTCTTTCTCTTTACCTTCCCCCATTTCTCTCCCTCCCCCATCTGTCCTTTTGGGATAATGCCCCTTTCAGATAAAACACAGCCATGGACAACCAGTGCATACACACACACCTTGTCTTTTGTTCTCTTTCTCTGCTCTCCTCATGAGCCGAAGAACTCTGGGTAACCATAGAAATCTCAGCTGTTTCAATGAGAGTGCTGCCACTCTTCTTTGTTGGGGGATTATAATGCACGGCCTCAGAGTTACAACCTACACACAGAGCTACAATCCTCCAAAGTAAAATTGCAAAGTCAGACCAGGATAGGGGGTTGACAAAGCAAGGACATTTTTTTTTTTTTTAAAGAGGAAGGTAGGACACAATACTGTATTATGACATTTGCTACAGCAGATGAGCCAAGCAGATGGTAAGCAGAAATTATTTATTTTAAAACAGCAGCAACACAGCATATAGTCTGCAAATTACCATCCTGGGGTACATCATTTGTTAATGTGATCCTGAATTGCGATAAATCCAAGAGGAGCCGTTCGTAATTCTTCCTGCAATAATTAGACAATTTGAAAGTCTACTCATACGGCGTGCAACACTGATTGCAATCACTGCCACGCCCACTAACACTGCATGCACCGCGAACATGAAGTGTTTTTTTTTTCCTGTGCGGCACAAAGGACATGACATTTTCCACACGTTACGTGACCTGTGGGTAACACCCCAGCTGGTGTTTGCGTCTCCATCTCGTGAGGTAAACACATAACTCCACTCACACCCACTCTCCCCTCATCACTGTCGCTGCTGAAAAAAACTCCAAACGAAGTGGATAGATAGCATTCACTCCACTAGCGCTAAACCTGTTTACCATCAGTTTTATCAAACCTACACTTACCTACACTTTTTATTTCATATTAAACAAAGGTCTCCATAGTATCTATAGTAGACCTCTGTTTACCTTTACCCCATAATATCTCTGTGATGTTTATAGTTTCCTCATTCCTCCTCTGTCAGTCAGGTACAAAGGACGACAAAATAAGTCTGTATTTACATTACATACATTCACATACAACATAGCATTCACACCTTAGTTTCAATGTGGTAATAAATACGGTTGATCAAGCGATAACAGATGAGCCGTTGTAAACACAATCTTGTTTACTCAGTGGGGGAGGTCTTAAGACCGATACCTGATTGAAGCTAGGATTCCCAAACTTCTGCATCAACAAAGTGTGCTAAGAAATGATCTCTTTGTGAGGTCACAGACATCTGAGAGACTTTTTACATTTGGAAGTTCTCTATTCATTGTTTCACTCCTGCCCCCTTTCCGCCACACATACAAAACCTGCCTATTTATAAAAGACGGAGACAATGAGTGAATGGTCAATGGGACTCTGTGCAAGAGTTTTATGGTAGGCGCCACACTGAAGTGCACATCCGCCCCCTTCATGACAGGCTCCTGGTTATTAGTAGACAAAATCAAAGAGACGTTTATTGTTGCAGTGTGTTCTGGCGCGAGGAGACCTGCGCTCCGACTAGGCCTTGCTGCAACTCCGCTTTTACGAGGTGCCATTATAAATGATTTCTGCACGGCGTATAAACTTTTTATTTAAAAGTATAAAAATACTACTGGAACGACACTGCCAAGACATGGAGGACAAGGGGTGTGTGTGTGGGGGGGGAGGGGGGGGGGTTCTGCCCTGTGCCGATGCTGTGTGAGTTGAGCACAATTAATTATCCATCTCTGCTGAAATGTGCCTCAGTCTGCTGGTCCTCTCTACCTGAAATTCGCTACCCCTTTTTTCTCTTTCTCTTCAGTCTCCTTTTCTTTCTTTCTTTTTTTCTCTGTGTCCCCCTCTCAGAAAGCCACAGTGGCGAGAATGAGTCAGACTCTCCACCTCAGCCGTCGCTCCCTAAAAACAAACAAATGAATCTTGCAGCCAAATGTGGGCCTAGAAGGTGAAATCCCTCGGAAAACCCTTCTCCCATTCATTTATTAGATGGTACCAGGGCATGACGCATGTTTAACCTGATGGTCTACTGCATACACCCATCCAAATGCGAGAGAAGAATGCACGTGCACGCACACACACACACACACACACACACACACACACACACACACACACACACACACACACACACACACACACACACACACACACACACACACACACACACACACACACACACACACACACACACACTTGACTTGAACTTGCTGAACTGTGTGAAATTACATCATGAGATAACAGAAATCTGAGCACATTACCACACACTGCTGTGAGGTACAATAGGTGTAAATACAAAAAAAAAACCACACACACACACACAAGGAGGTGTAATTACTTATTGACAAGGTGTGATCAAATAAAAAATGTTGTGTCCCAGATTTTCTGGTAAATAACAGGGAGACCATGTTAAAATATTAGAAAAAAAAACACCATTTGAACAAATGAATTTCATTTAGAGGTGCAATCAATAGAGTATGAAGAAATTCTTTCAATAGCACAAAATGCAATATGCTTGTCTATTTTTAACTGAATGGAGCTTTAAGCTCATTCTAGGTCAGCACTGAGAAAAGAAATAATGCTGACTAGAAACCATCCCACTGGGAGTAAGCTCTCGGCTCCCTTCGACAGTATGGCCTGAATATCAGTAGGAAACAGAGAAAGGGTCTGAAAGAAAGGTATCATATTAAGCAGACTGGACAGAGTTTGGTTCAAAAGGGTGGACAAGAGAGAGGGATGAAGGAGGGATGGTGAGGAAGAACAGAAAAAAGAGAGCAGAGAGAAGAATAAAGAAAGAGGGAAATGGAAGAGGGGAAGACGAAGAGGAGTGTGGCGCTGAAGTGAGACTGCGGTGGGCCTAGGCAGTGGTGGGCCTGAGCTCCCCATATACTCCCCCACCACCCCCCCTCCATTTCTTAAAAACCACCAGGTGGCACGGGTCCTGAAAGGGGGCTGTTTGTGGCCGGGACCGGTGGAGTCCAGCCCGGCTCAGCTCACCCCTTGCCCCCCCACCCACCCCAGCGACCACACCGATTCAGGGAGCCTCCTGTGTATGTGTGTGTGTGTGTGTGTGAGTGTAAGTGTGTGCGCGCCAGGGCTGGGGCCGAGGCTGCCTGCCACCCAGGCAGTCGGCCCAGACGCCCCCGAGCCCTGCGCGTCAACGCTCCTCGTGATAGAAGGAGAAGTTAGGGGGGTGGGAGACCTCCAGCCAAACCCATAAAGACATGAGAACTTTCAGACGCTACCCAGGTCCAATTGAGTTAACGCATATTAAAGAAAAAAAAGCAAAGCGCTTCGGCTGGCAAACGGTCGTGCCGTATACATGCACAATGCTCGCCCTTGTGTTCTGTGGGGAGAGAGGCTAATTCCTCACATGTTGTCAAATATGTTTACCCAAATGTTTATCCAGACACAATTTCAAAGGGGAGGGGAGGAGAACACTAGAGCACTTCAAGGATTTTTTTTTTCCTACTGAGAGCGGGGCGAAGAAAAAAGAGAGTAAGGAGGGAAAAATAAATAAATTTGCTCATTCGGATCAAAACACAAAGTTTCTGAAGGAGGCCTACGCCCAGTAAATGAAATCCAATTGTAAAATCTCATCGCGATCGACTCCAGAGCAGTGACGTTTGTTTGCAAGAGACCGGCCACTGGCCCTCTCCACAATGGCTGACAGAAGCAAAACAGTAATCATGCAAAATTAAAGGCAGAAGAAGAAAAATGGATTCCATGATTCTCGACAGTTTGATTTGATTACACATAGTTTGTGAAATCGATTTGGTATTATCAGGTGATTCTCCATGTACATCCTGTACATGTTTGCCACTCCAGAAGCCAGGCATTGGCTCTGGTGCGATACTAAATCTCATCATGGTTTCCACTGTGCTATAGACCTAGAGCTCTCCAGTAACACGGAAGGAGGCTGTGTGTAACTGCAAGTGTGTGTGTGAGGGAGAAGAGTAAGAGAAAAGGTGTAAGAGGCACGAAAAAAAGGCAAGGTGGTGTGAAGGCAAAAATATAAAACAGAGAGTGGAATTATTCCACAGTGTCTGTGTTGGTGGGAAGGTGTTAAATGCAACAAGACTTAAATGCTTCTCTGCGGTCTGCTGTGCGAAGGATCAATTTCAAGGTCAGGTGTTTCTGAACCTTTCAAAAGTCCTGTGTGTGTGTGTGTGTGGGTGGGTGTCTGTGTATGTGTAGGAGGCTTGTCATTAGCTAGGTTGAAGGTGAGAAGAGTGAAAGAAGACCTCAGCTTGCCCATGCCAAAGGGTCACATCACCCAGGTCCAACTGAGAGGAAACGTAGCATGAACTGGCAAACCGTTCCTCCATCATCTCCTAACTTTGTTTTCTTTTTTTTCCTTAAACAGTTTTTTTTATATTCTTCGTTTTGGTGGGTGGCCTGCCTTGGTGTTTTTCTAAGCCATCCCCTACCTACCACCCTCCACCACCTTCTCTTGCCTCCTGACCACCAACGCCAACCCCCACCCCCACCCGTGCCCCTGCCTCTTCCCCTTTTCCCTACTCACCGAGTGCAGCTTCTGATAGAGGCCACACGCGTTGCACACGTAGCCCCCGTTGGCGTTCTTCCTCCACAAAGAGGTCTTGGTGGTCAGACAGTTGGCACAGAACACGCCGGAGCCTCGTCGCCTCTGCAACATAAAAAAGCCAGAGAGATAGAGAGAGTCAGTGAGCGCCTGAATCACAGCAAACTGAGTAGGATGAATTAAGGCAGAGAATTAGAGGGGGAAAAATGGAAAAAGAGGTAGAAAGATGGAGCGAGTGCAGGACTCATTAACGGTTCAGACCTCTCGCTGTGATATATCTATATCGTGGAGATGGCTACGGGCCATGTAAAGATAAAAAATAAACCAATGACGGCTAACAAAATATGTCTGTTGCCATTTCTCTAGCCCTAGCATTTGAAATGAAAGGACAGTTTCTTGTTGGACGCTGGTTCTAAAAATATACACACAATATATACAGGGCAAACCAGGAAGTTATTGCGGCATACTGTAGGCAGTGTTAAATAGGAAAAAGTTACAGTATGGAACATGGCTCATGTACTGCATCAGCTGTGATAACAAAGCATGTGCAAATGTATACGCGCACACACACACAGACAGACTTGAGGTGCAGTCAGAGGTTTGGATGTCTGACTTAACAGTTGTCTGGGTCATCTACTCTGATGTTGACGTTCCTAGGCTTCCAAGGGAAGGCTGAAAGTGGGAGGTAAAGAGAAATGGGAGGAATGACCCTGGAGATCTGGTCCGCCCCCTGCTGTGCTGCTGTGGGGGGTCGGCAGCCTTGCAGTCGTGGCCCCTTACGTCTGGAGACCCCGCACTGTCCAATCAGAAGGTCAGGCCACAGGTTGATTAGCAGAACCCAGCTGATTTTGCCGGTTATTAACCTTCTGGTGATTAATACGGCTTGTAAGGTACCACTGAGTCGGCACCGACCGTCACCCCCAATACCAGCATTGCTTGTCCTCGGACAGCGCCAGTGACAGGCATACGGCACCCACCCGAGTCAGACAGGCTTCTGGGAGGCCTCGAGCATTTGGGTGGCTTCTGTTCCTTCAAGAAAATATAATAGCCACTCTTTGGTTTGCAACAGAACTGATTTCCCATGAGCTGTTTTGGTTTTTGTTTGTGTGTTTTTTCTCATTACCATGCTGACACAGTTTCACTCCGTTATCAGCTTTTCATTTGGTTGCATTTTGGACCTTACCGTTCTTGAGAGTCTACCAAAAGAAACAAAACAAAATCAATTGAGGCACTGACAAAAAAATGGAAAGAAAGAGTGAGAGAGACAGAAACAGTGAAAGGGAAGGGGGGAGAGAGAGAAAGAGAGAGAGAGGAGGAAAAAAAAAAAAAAGAAACAACATGAATCACTTGGTGACACCAAGACTTATCGGTGGCTCAAAAACAAGTGAACACAGAGAAACAAGCAGCCCGTGACTTGCATGGCAAAGCACCGGAATTATCTAGATTATGCCCAGCAAAAGTCATTTGGGCCTTATAGAATGTGTGCAATTTATCTAATGTCAGGAGTCTTCTGGAGGGAAGCATGTTCTCCCTGCCAGAAAAATACAATGCTCCTAATTGTGCTGCGATACATTTAGAATGGAAAGCTTTCTGTAGACATAATTTTGGCTTCAAGGCCAGAGAGCTTTCTTGGCAAGGGACAGGGCACTTGATTCATCGGGTGTTTCGCAATGTCTCAGTAAAAAGTGCTGGTGAGCGGCCAGTTCCCTATAGGGTAATTTTTCCATCCAGATGCGAGCGCTATCGGAGGGCCCCTCTCGTCAGCTAAACTAATTATGATCTCGCGTTTGCTTATGCCTGCTCACTCTAACGTTCGACACCAGCCATTAATCATGGGAAGCGCGCAGAGAACTGAAAACGACTGAGAGAGACGGAATGAAAAGACAGTAGCCTGGCTGGCCGTTAAGGTCTGCAATGACGGCAATAATTTAATGAGATGGAGAAATGTTTTTCAGTGGGTCATCAGCAGCAAGTGCAAAGTTGCCCCTCCGACAATGGCCCTTTTGAACTGGAGAAAGGGGGGTGGGAGTGATGGGGGGGGGGGGGGGTTAACGTTTGCTTTCTGTTCCGCATGGCTGCCCATGCTCCAATCACCGGCTGGGTTACAAGATCCGTGTTTTTCCCGCCAGTGACTTTCCAAAGACAGCAGTACTCATTTCAAGGACCATCAAATCACTGTCGATTCATTAATTTTCTGTCATTACACTGTACTCAAGGTGGAGATTTGAGCTATAAAGTTCCATAACGCAAACTTAAGAATCTTCGTCTCCCACTTTATTTACTGAACGAGAGTATGTCGGTTAGAGACACTGGCTTGTACTGTTACACGCGTACATGTTTCAAATCAAATTAAGTTGTATTAGTGGATTGAGTTCAAATTGGATTACAGACAATTTAAGTCAGGATCAATGTTTTTTTTTTTTTTTATACAAACTCTTGAGGTTTAATCGAAGAAAAAAAGAAGAAAAGAAAAAGAAACAAACATTCTTGCACCTCCAGTCTCCAAATGTTGGGTTTCTGCGGGCCACATGGCTAGACTGACAAGCCACGTCAAGACTGATTGATTTATTCTTTCCTATCCTGGTCTAGCGTTACAAGCCAAACAGAGTGTCCGTCATCGAGTCGGTGTGCTGCCGAGCCCCTGGCTCCTCCGGCTCCTCAGTCCCACAGGCTCCCAAATTATTTGCACGTGTTCCCCCCTCCCCGCAACTTCTCCTGACTCAGGGTTCCTCACGCTCAGATAGCTGGCGGGTTCTGCCAGCCTCACGTGGCACAATTGATAATCTTATTTGATGTATGATGCTCATCTCTTCCTGACTTAGCGACAGATACACATAAGAAGATATTATCACACAAACATATGTAAATGGGACAAACAACTGACAAATATGTATTTAAGGACGTGGGCAAATTAGGCTAACCATGACGACGCAAACAGAACTTAAGATTTTCCCTCAAAATAAAAAACAAAAATCACATACACGCACACACACACACACACACACAGAGGGTATACCAAGCATAATAAATCCAGATGTGACCAAGAGACCAATGAATCACAGGCACACAGATTTTCCCAGTGCCTGGTGTGAAGCCAATGCCCAGGTTTGTTGTTACATGATTTCCTCAACTCGAACTGAAATATTCATGAAGGCCAGGTGTGCTCCCTCCCCTCCCCTCCACACACGCACTCCTCCCCCATCCTCTCATTCCTCCTCGGTCCGTCTTTCTCCCTCCCTTGCTTACTCCTCTCCTCTCTCAGCTGCCGGAGCCAGGTTTCTCTGATGTGAAGTGACACGCCAGAAGCGGCAACATGGGCCTGGCCTGCAATTAATGACTCTGCATTTAGAGTCCTAGCTCCTTGTAATCAATAGCAGAAATATGATACAGTCAGCACGGATGGGCCAAGAGGCAGGAGAGCTGGGAGACACCGGCCAAACTGGGGGCTAACTTGTGCTAGAGCGGGAGGCACCAGAATGTCAACACACAGCCAAAATCTCCTGCATGAAAACATCCGGCCCAGGCAACAGGGCTGAGAGAGAGGGGGAGCGGTAAAGAGGGAGAGAGGGAGCGGGAGGGAGGGAGAGTGGGAGCGGGAGGGAGGAGAGGAGAGAAAGAGGAGGAGGGAGAGAAGGGAAGGGGGAGTCAGAGAGTGAGAGAGTGAGTGAGCGAGAGGGAGAGAGAGATCAAAAGCAACAAAGACTTATCCACTCGAACAGCAGTTAAGATGGGCTGACAGAGGACCATGAGAGTTACATAGTGAGGGAGAAAGAAAGAAAAAAAAATAATAATAAAAAAAAACTTGCTAAAACACTGGCTGACTGGAATTATTTGTGTGTTACCATAGCTTCAAGGAAGGAGACATGATGAAGGCTCATTTGTCCTCATGGGCTTGGTGCTTTTTAGCAGCTCTGAGTGGAGCTAGGGAAGGGAGGGGGAGAGAGAAAGTTAGAGAGACGTAGAGAGAGATGGAGAGAGAGAGTGGAAGGGGTAGTTTGACTGGGCGTGGGGGCTGTTTGGTGTGAGTGTGTGTGTGTGTGTGTGTGTGTGTGTGTGAAGGGGTGTGCATGTGTCGGTGCGGTGGGGATGGGGAGGGCTGCTAAGGCCGTCCAGTTAGTTCAAGTGTCAATTACACAGGAAAGACCCAGAAATAGTCTCCCTGCTGTCGAATGGCTTGCGATCTCAGACTTCCTTTTCAATTATCAACTGGTCTGCTCTGCCATCTGTAAAAACGAATGCATACCTAGCTCTGACAGGTTTATCTTGCTCTTTTCCCCCCAGTGCTCTCAACTCTTAGACAATCATTTATTCACGGGGAAAAAGAAAACACCAAGAACAAAAATATACACACACTGCTTTGCTGCTGTTCAAAGTAAGTTATAGAAATAAGGTTAGAGAACGAGAGAGAGAGTTCTGATTCTGACTCTGTCTTTGGTTTCCCTAAATGGCAGCCAATTCTTCTCCCCAGCCACGTACAGGCTGGTGTGGGTGATGTATTGTTTGTGCAACGGGGGAGCAGGGGCTGCCGCACAAGCAAGGAGGGCTCTTTTTGTCTGCTGACCTGGTTCAGTTCATCACAGCTCTGGGGCGCCGGCACTGCTCTGGTAGCCACTGTAAAGCCCGGTCTAATCTGGGTGTTACTGTTACCACTCTTCCCATTCTCACCTGTGGATTTTTTAATCCATGTTCTTTCTTCCAAATGCTGCAGTGCTGAAGCTAGGCAAGGTATGTGAAGCACAGCACCAAAAACAAATTAAAAAAATAATAAATAATAATAATAAAAAGAGTTGAAACTTCCTTTCTCGCTTACACCTGAGTACTCTAATGGGTTTCACTGACTCATAAGCAGTAGCTTGAAATACATAGCCTTGAAAGAAAATGCACGTCCAGCCTCCAAAGACACATGAACACCACACTTGCATGTGTGTGTACACGTACACACACACACACACACACACACAGAGTGGAATGAACTGCAACCAAATGCAGCCCAAAGTCACGAGACTCAGGCAAGCAGTGTGGCAGTGTGGTTGCTTGTGCTTTCAACTCTTTGTTGCTGTGATGAATAACCTGGGCTCCCCGCAGCTCCTTCAGTAGGTGTGGGGGTGCACGTGTGTCTCCAATCCTCTGTAATGGATTATTAATGCCTGAGATTCAACGCACCCTGGGACTTTGACTCATACCGCACCAGTGAGAGGTGTTATCATCTAATTGCGAGCAGTCACCTAATTACATCTATTTATTTAACACAAACGGTTCCCACGTTTCCACGAAACCGCTCATTAGTCCTGATGTTTCTCGAGAACGGGTGAGGACAGCTGGTCATCAGGTGAAGCCACTGTGTCAATCAAAACAAGCCCAAAGATTCTGAGGCCTGAGAACTGCTATTAAGAATTATGCTGGCGAAATGTCAATGTAGAATCAATCCAATGTAAAATCAATCCAATGAGATCTAGCACCATTATGCACCCCTGCAGAGTCCACCAACGTCCTTCCACCTGCTGCAGACAGACGCTGGAAATCTTCCCACGCTCCACATGAACACAAGCATGTATGTTTCATTAGGGATATTGGATGAGAACACTAATGCATAAAAAAAAAAAGCAAAATGATTTTTTTTTTTGCAGCAGCAACAGCCTGAAGCGTTGATAATCATGCTGGCTCATGTCGTAATACGTCAAAATAAGTCATCACACAGGCAAGGAAAAAATTCCATTCATAGTTGTGTGTAATGAAGTTTCATCCCAGCAAACGTCAAGGAGGTGGGGGGAAAAACGAGGAGTAACGATAAACAAAACCATCACGATGAAATTACATTTAATTCACTTAAGCAATCCGCGGGCCACTTACATTAAATAAACAATTATTTAATCAGCAGTGGGGGAAATTAGGTGAACCCCTACTGACAATTTCAATTTCTAGAATCCTGCATCAACATTTCGGGGGCTCAGGCGTAAGTATCATAGCTGCCTTCAGCAAACATCTGGTTACAATTCCAGACATATCGAACCATCAAGTCCTATCTCAGGAGGAGGTTATCCTGGGTTTAGGCGAAAGCCAGCGTCTCTCGCTAAATTGCGGCTTTAATTGTATAATTCAGTTTGAGTTTAATAAATTAAGTTTAATTTATTCCTCCAAGATTTATTCACTCAACAGACCTAAAAAAGAGAAGCAACTGGGAGGTCACAATGCATTGTAATAAAGCTGAGAACACTGGGAGTTGACTTTCCTCTATCCATCTCTCTCTCTTTCTCTCCTCACACTCTTTTTATTTCTCTCCCTCTTTCTCTCTCTATCCATCTCTCTCTAGCCCTCTAATTTGTTCCCAACACTCTTCACAGCACGCTGAACTCTTTATTAAGGAGCCATGCAAGCAATGCCACTCAAACCTCAGGAAGTGCACTCTCCCAAGTATTCCATGCAAATTCGTGGGGGGGATTGCAGTGCTTAATCAACCTTGAGGACAGACGCAGACCTTCTGCTTTCATGAGAACCTGTGTGCATGAGATTTTTTTTCCCTCTTCATTTTCTCCCTCTTTCTATTGGGCAATGTGAGAAATTCCATTGGGGTCTTTCAGCAGATGCGTTTTCTTTTGTTTTACTGACGTCTTGGTGGAGGAACACATGACGTGTTCTGCAGCCACGGAAAGAAGAATGTTGAAAGAGATGAGAACATGAATCAGGTGGCTGCCATTGTGTACGAATGAATGAAGTAATATTTATGTGAAAGGAAACAGAAGGGCTTACTCTCTGCAAAAAATGCTACCTTAAATCAGTGTCATCTGTACAGAATCACCTTGGCTGGGTCTACCCTCCGTAGGTGAGAAGTACTGGTTTAAGGTGTCCTGTTCAGACACACAACTCCCCCGTGACTAGAGGGCGCTGTTGAGCAAGTGGCTGCAATATCTATAGCCCACGGGAGTGATACCAGTGCCCATAAGTAGGTTCTGAATTCTACTGAATCTACTTCTATGAAAAACCTTGCAAAGAATGGGTTCTGTTCCACCAGCACGGAACCTAGAGAAAAAGGACACCTCAGGAAAAACAGCCCACTTGGGTGTCCTCTGTCACTCACGGTTGACGAGATGTCGAGATGTTCAAAAGCCTATGGCGAGCCTGTCTCATAGCAGTGCACCGTGATGCATTAAACAGAGCAGAAGAGGGGGGCTCTTGATATCAAAGACCGCTCTCTCCAGTATGCATCTGAAACCCCTTTTTCCATTAATAATCAGAAATATCTATTCTCGCAGCAGAACAATGAGGTAGTATTCTCTTGCGCTGCCTCCTAAAAAGTCTTTTTTTTGTTCCTCCTCTCATTCCAGAGGAATCAATGCGTTCTGTGTAACCCTTATCGGAGGCTTTCTTCCTGCAATAGTGTAAGAGCCGTCTCTTCACACAGCCTGTTTCCGTGGCTACATCCTGCCTGCCTGATTTGCGAGGAAAGGCTGTGTTACACAACAGCTTCTTCCTGCGTGTGTCATCCGTAACTTTGTCCCCATGCCATCTGCATATGTGTGTGTGTGTGTGTGTGAGTCTGTGCAGTACGTATGTGTTGTAGAGAGATGTCATTGTTACTGAAAGGCGTGTGTGTGTGTGCATGAGTTTGTGCAGTACGTATGTGTTGGAGAAGGATGTCATTGTTACTGAAAGGTGTGTGTGTGTGTGTGTGCACCTCAAACCTCCTCTCCAACACAATGGCAATGGTGTTGGTGGTGATGGTGGTGGCAGTGGTAGGGGTGTGGAGAGTAAGCAGCACAATGGCCTTTCCGACAGACATGAAAGGCACGACCATGACATCACAGGGCTTGGGTGTCACCCGACACAGCGAGGTCAATGTCGCCCAGGAAGAGAC
>JAIFZK010000039.1:3150000-3232500 GCA_027481765.1 Tenualosa thibaudeaui
ACGACAGGACTGGGTTCAGAGGAAGGTAGGAGAGGAGGAGAAGAGAGAGTGGGACAGAGAATATGAGAGAGAGAGAGAGAGATAGAGAGAGGGGGGGAATAAAAGATGTGAAGTTCTGTGCTTTTTGATATCAGGCAGTGCTGCTCAATTATGGAGGTTAACTACTCCCAGTGGTGGTCTGCTGGAGTCTGACAGAGTGTGGAGGGGAAGGGGGACTTCTAGAAGGACTTCTAGGTTGTTTGCACAGCAGGGTAATTTTTTGGAAATTTGAAAATGCATTTTGTTCTTCCCCCACCTGGACAAAGGTGCTCCTATTTCAGTGCAACTCGACTGCTAGCACGGAGCTTGTTTTACTGTCAGGTGCAATGACTTCATTACCACATTACTGTGGTTTCACCTAACCATGCCTAGCCTAGTTTAAAATGTATATCTAATGTATGTACTTGCAAAATGACATCTCACCACTAAACTGCAAGGTGGAAAGAAAATCAAAAGCTGAAAAGTTCTAGAACAAAGTTCTGTCATGATAGCAAAAAAAAAATTGTGGGTGTCTTTGCCCTCTGTGACATGATGGCATCAACTGACATGTAGAGCACGTCTGCAGGCCAGATAAGAGAGCAGGCAGTAAGTTAGAGTAGTGAATGGGAGCATTCCTGTCTTTGCTCTTCTGCCCCCTTCCCCCTTCTGCCTCACTTACTGGTAAAAAGGAGTTCATGAGGTTGGAAACTAATGGAGTCTCCATGGAGCGGGCCCGTACTGGTGTCCATCTTGGCTCCTGACTCGGCAGCGGCATGGTGCTCCCGTCAGAAAGATATCAGACCGCTGTGCATCTGGTGCTGCATCCGCTGGGGGCGAGTGTGATATTAAATAGTGATGAGAGGTCACGTTTTGGCTGGCAGGCTGCTGCCACTCACTCCACTGTTGAACACAAATCAGACTAATAAGGGAATGCTTCAATCTCTGCTACTGCTATCTCTTTCTTTCCCAGAATTCTTCTCTCTCTCTCTCTCTCTCCCACACACACACACACACACACACATGCTGACCCATTGCACCACAAGAAATGTCACTGCTGTACTAACGAGGGGCAGGACTTCTAAAACAATGACACAAAGTAAAGTGAACGTGACAAGTGCAGGGATCTATCCAACCCACCCACAAGTCTCTCACTTCAAGCCAGTGACTTCCACTAGACAGCACACATGATAAAGCACATCATCAAAGGCCACAGGACAGAACACATTCACAAGATGACTTCACAAATAATTCCATCATGGAGTTCACAGCGGCCATTTGTGCATCAACTCGCCTATGTACTCAACCAAATGGCTCACAGAGCAATTAAAACACAGGGAGGGAAGCAGAGATGTGGAGTGTGAGTGAGTGAGTGAGTGTGTGTGTGACGAGTGGAGGCAGCGAGGGGGAGAAGGGTGGAGGACAGAAATGGCCATGTCGAGCTCTGCCTTCACAGGTTTTAATTGCCTAGCAACCTCGGACAAGTAAGCCTTCCAAATTGGAGGATAAGTGGAGAACCGTTTCCACCAACTGAGGGGCAAATTTCATTGTGCTTAATTTGGATAATTACCAAAGTTCTTTGTGAGAGAGAGAAAGAGAGAGAGAAGAAAGAGAGAGAAAGAGAGAGAGAGAAGACAGAGAGAGAGAGAAAGAAAGAGCAAAGGCTGAGAGAGAGAAAGAGAGGGAAGACAAACAGAGAGAGATGACAGAAAGAGAGGAGAGAGTGAGGGAGAGGGGAGGGTGAGAAAGAGAGTTGTAATGAATGGTACTTTATTGTATTCAATCCTTTCTGACTTCTGAAGGGGAAAAGTGTCACATCTGTGGCAGACACACTTTCCTGTCCACCACTGGAGTGTTCACTCAACTTTGTGTCAAAACAGCCATACAAAAATCTTTAATCAGCCTCAGGAGCCTGGCTATACATTTATGACTGTAAATAACAACAATACACTTCACGTGAGAAAGCACATTTTATGACTTGTTTATAACTGTAACACCTTGTAACAAAATAAAATTCTTTTTCAATAGTTTTGCTGTTTGCGTCTCTCAGCAGAGTACATTGTGCTGACAAGGACTGCTCATTCCTCCAGTGACTTATGTCTACATGGCCTCAACTTCATGGAGTGAATGGAACAAGATTCTTTTTTTTCCCTTTTTCTTTCTTGGCGAGGTAAGGGCAGGGCAAAACAGCGCACGCTGGGACAATGTACCTTCATTCCCTGACACTGCTCCCAAAGGAAACCTGTACCTGGGACCCAGGCAGTGCACAGGAGAGTGACAGCCATGGAGGTCATCCCATATGGAGTGATGGAGTGAACCGTTAACCGTTTTTTTTTTCCTTTCCTTGTTTTTTCTTCTTTTTTTTATTTTTATTTATTTTTTTGAAAATCACTGACTGCTTGCTTGGACTGTGCTCACCTTCACCTTGCAGACTTGCTGAGCTCCATCTTGTCAGTGCAGCAGCAGCAGCAACAGCGCTAACTTCCCCCTCCGCTGTGCTAACATCAGCCACAGGGCCACACAGACCACCAGCAGACTCTTCGGACAAGGAATTCTGGGTCTTCCCATTTGTGCTGTCCACATGAATGGGGACATGGACACTGGCTTAAGTCAAGGAGAAAGGGAGTCTCTCTCTTTCTCTCTTTCTCCTAGATATCTGTTTGTCTACTCTACACTCCGGTGGTAAACTTTGTGGAGGTTCTGACCTTGCACTGTTGTACAAGTTCACATCTGAGTCGTGCAAGTTGAGTGTGGTTGAACAGTCAACAAGGCAAGGCTGTAGTGAATTATTTAGACCCAAACCTCAACCTTTGCACACAAACATGTGCATTACTGGAGAAGGCTTCCAAGATTTTCTGCTTCTCCAAACTCGTACACAAAAAAAAAAAAAAAAAAAACTACACCCGCCTACCGACATGCATGTCAAGCACAACATGTCAACTATGCACAACCACGAATGGCAGTGTTCAAATCAGCACCAAAACCCTACAGCTGTTAAATGCACACTGCCACATGGTATGTAGATCATGCTGTGAGTGCCAACACTGTGTGTGTAGCCACCAGACCAAGCTGGCTGCATTTGGCCACTATATGTCCACCATGCGTGCATCATAACAGGCAGTACTCTTAAAGTCAACTCAGTATGCATGTACCTGCCATGGGTTGACCTCAAATTCAACAACAGATTTCATTTTATTTTTATATTTTGCATGTTCTTTGGGCATCCTTGTGACTTAGTTAGGGGCCCCTGCGTGCTGCGCTCGGTGGTTGAATAATCCATGGCTGTGCAGAGAGCCTGTAATCTACACTGTGTGTGTGTGCATGAATGTATGAGCTGCCTGGCAGGCCCTGGCAGGGGGAGAGCTGGCTCTCTAATGGGGAGAGTGCACCCGCGTGCTCCATTACCGATTCCATCTGGAGGAGTAGCAAACTGCAGGGGCCCCTGTCCTGCCCTCCAGCAAATTGAATGACTAGCCTGTTTCCAATTTGCACTAACTCTAATATCTAGCAGATAACCATGCCCCCCCCCCGCCCCCACCCTGCCTAATCAACCCCCTCTCCTCCCCCTACCCTTTTACCTACACTCTTGTGTGTTCTGTGACCCCTGCCCACCTCCATCCCCTGGCAGCAATTTAAGCCCTGACCCCCTTTAGCAGTAAGACAACATCATGCCATTTGCTTCCCCCCTACCTCGGCTTCTCCTTATTTCTGCCCCAAAATGGATGACTTTTTATTGACCCCCCCCGTTAGTGGGGCCTGCTCTGAGGCCACTGTTAATTATGGGGCCGATCTCTTCAAAATGGAAGAGCTGGACATTTCATTAACTTTGCTACTGTAAATCACATTGGAGGGGTGCAGATGGCAGCAAGGTAAGGTGCGGTGGAGGGGAAGGGGGAAGGGGGGCGGTTGGCGCGGCTCGACAGCCGTCTGGTGACATTCAGTCTTTTAATGAGGTGGGTGAAAGTCAAGCACACATTCGTTTTTTCACTGGGGGAGAGGGGAGGTGAGGTGGGGGATACAGGTGTGTGTGTGTGTGATTTTATATGTGTCTGTCTGTATGTCTGTGTGCACATGAGAGAAATGATTGTATATATATATATATATATATATATATATATATATATATATAAAATGTGTGTGTGTGTGTGTGTGTGTGTGTGTGTGTGTGTGTGTGTGCGCATACTTATGCATGCCTACCAGACCAAGGAGGCTAGCGTCTGGCTTGGAAATGATTCTGGACAAAACTTGCATACCCATCTCAGATTTACATGACTGAGAGAGTCCAATCATCAATCAAACTATTCTATTTCACCCCCCCCCAAAAAAAAAAAAAACATATATATATATACACACACACATCATCTTGCCGGAAATGTATTTTCACCCTGCACTTTTCTCTCGTCACGGCGGCTGCCTCAGCAATTTGGAAACGGAGCGTGCCACCGCCTCGCCAAACAGGAACTGATGCGGGACCCCTGTGGCTATAAACCCTTCTTCTGCGACAGTCGCCCACTGTTAAATTGAAGCTGGGTGAACAGCGATTGCATTGTGGCTACATTTGCTTTGTTATTAGTGCTGCTTTGGGACGAGTGCACAGAGCGCTCAGCCATCTGCAGCTGTTTTTTCCACCCCCCGCCTGACCTATGACTGCTGGCTTTTTCCTGTGTCTCACGCCCACTGATAAAAGTGGTACAGAGACTTCCAGCTCGACACCCTGAGTTCAAGGTGAGTGGCCATAGAATCTGAGTTGTGTCTGCGTGTGTGTGTGTGTATGCGTGTGAATTTAAATCAAGAAGAAATGTGACATCCAACAAGAGAGGAATCTGACCAGTGAATGTACTCATGTATGCGTGTATTTGTGTATGTGCGTGCGTGTGTGTGTGTACGCCTGCCTGCATTGTGGCCCCAGCAAATGAATTAATCTCCTGTTCCACTGCCTGTGAGCCGTGCCACACTGTACGAGTGAGCAGATGTGAAATTAACCTGAGGTAATCACTAACTAACTCAAAAAGTCCAATTAATTCCATTAAATTAGTTCTCCTTTGATTTTCAATTAGCCTCCAGATTGTCAATGGCTTTCCTGCCGTCATCCCTGCTGCTCTGGCAAATTGCATGGTGTAGCTCTCATAGCAAAAACCTACTCTGCCCTGTTCAAAACTTACTTTTAAAACATTACCTAATTGTGTGTGTGTGTGTGGGGGGATAAAACAGCCCTCATCCAGTTACCCAGTGGCACAATAGCTGGGAGTATCATATTTGTTCAGTATGTGATCTGGTGTGAATTCCAGTGTGACCTTAGCAGGGTTTTTTTTCTGGCCTGCTGTGGAGTGGGTCAGTGGGGGTAGGGGGTGTCTTGACTGTCAAATGAGCTAATCACAGATTGTAGCCTTGGGGTTCTTCCGCTGGTTATGCAGGTGTTAATTACGGCCAAGTCCCACCCTTCCTCAGGTCACTTGAGATCAGGAGAACAATGTTTCCCAAGTGTATGTGTCTGTGTGTGTGTGTGTGTGTCTGTGTGTGTGTGAGAGAATGTGCTTGGACAACCATGAGGGCTAGTCTGGAAGCATGGAATCTACAGAACTGGAGAGCACAGTATAATCAATAGCTGTATTGATGTTTGTCTACTGCCTCTCACACCAGCCACACACACACACACACACATACATGAGGAGAAATGTGCACCAGTGTTCAATGCCCAGACATGTTCCCAAGAACCAATCATCTAAGAATGCACCTACCAACATGCGCACACACACGCACACACACACAAAAAAGTCCTTGAGTGGCTACGACTGTGATCAGCCTTGAGCATAGTCCCTGGATAGGCTCGGCAGTGGATCGAATTCCATCAAACTTCCCTGTGCTTGGAACACCACCTATACATGGCCTACTCATTCCTGGGGAATTAGTGTCATGGGATTCCCAGCTGTCAGGAAAACTGTGATTGTGCCCTAGTCTTGTGATGAGAACCAGTGACCCCATAATAGCTTAGAGTGTAATTCCATAATAGGATCAGATTCAGAACCTTTGGAGAATCAGGCCTGAGACGGCGAGTAAATCCATTACAATTACAGTTCACACATTACAGCAACAACATAATGTAACACGTTGCATTTATTTACCAAAAGGACAGTACCGCAATTCTCACCAAGGGTCGTAAAATACCAATAAAGGTAGACATAATACAATTGAGTCATATCCCGCAAACTGCAGTGCAAACTTACTAACCTTTTTTGCTAAAACCTTTTTTGACGCCCTTAAAAACGAGTTTGTTGCATGTGTATAGCATAAGGATTTCAATTGTCGCCAGTTCTCCAAATTAGGACGCAACGTGTCCTGGTTTGTTCTCTCATCTGCTGTGAATTAACGCAAAGCCGGCCAATGGCACTCTGCATCGTTGACAAAGTGTTGTAGCGAGTCTGTCATCTACTCTCTGGTTGGCTTATTGGGTCTAGCAACAGCCAGGTTCGTCATGGATTGTGTTTCATCCCAACATGGAAATAATAGGCTGCTAAAATAGCATTTTAATACACTCCCATTCATCACAGCCTTCCCCCGTTTCATAACTTGTGCCTGAATTTTTACAAAGCATTTGAGGGCATTTTGCCTGAAACATGAAAAAAAACTCTGGAACTAATGCTGGTAAAGCATTATATTATTATTTTTTTATTTTGAACTTGAAACATCTTGTTTTTCAGAGGTAAATATCCCCCAAATGTCTGGAGGTCTAAGCCCAGGCAAAACATGACTTACTAGTTCTAATCGGACTTCCACCCCAACATTCAAATTCACTAGACGCGCATGAAAACCTCCACAGTAGATTCCATCTCAAAAGCTGCCATGCCCTTAAATGCATGCATGTAGCCATGTAAACAGCATAATCCTTCAGATAGAAGAGTGTTTTCATCTTTAGTCTGGAAATCATGCAGAGCAGGCTCCCTCTACAGACCTGATTCTTTCTCTCTCCCCACCCTCTCTCTCTCCTTCTTTTCTTTTCCTTCTGATTCCCTTCTCTTTTTCTCTCCATCTTTGCTGACCTCTTTGGCTTATCAGGGGCCACTGGATGCACACTTAGCAGAGGGGGTGGAACGTGACAGCTGCCAGACACGAGAGTCAGTGGGACCTGGCGGTGGTGCTGTGCTTGTGGTCGATAACCGTCCTCGACTCACTTCGCTTTCGCCTTGCTCTCGTCCTCGCTTCACTTTGCTTTCAGCTGGGGAAAGAGCTCATCCCGGCTCTAACTCCCCCTCCCTCATCCGCAACGCCCACCTCCCTCTCAGCCTCCGCCATAGACCCTTGTGATCAATGCTTTCAATCTGAGCACTGGAGGGAAATGACAATTAATGGAAAAAGAAGAGAGGTATTCCAGGTGTGGTGAGGTGTGGGGGTAAAAGAGAAAGAGAGAGATGAAAAGAAAAAAGAGCAAAGAGAGAAGCACTGGAGAGTGGCTGACAAAGAAAGACAGCGATGGGAGACGGAGATGAAAATGACATCGCGAGAAGTTAGAAGGAAGCGTGAGAGGAACGTATCGATAAAGGTAGCCAAAGTTAGAGAGAGAGAGAGGAACAGAGAGAGTGAATAAAGGTATAAAGGCAAGGTTCCACCTCCTTATCCAGCACTGCTGTAGTGTCTGGCCATTGATTTCCTTTTTGTGGGAGTGTATTACTATGGCCTCCTCTGTGGGCTTAGAGGAGTGGGACACTGGGAACTAAGCTGGTAGGAGCATGAAGGAAAAAAGATGGGCTTCATCTCCACAAATCCACATGACCTGCTCTCTGTGCGTATCCTTCTATAAAGCTTCTCATAAATCTCAGTATCAGTATCATACGGTATCATATCAGCACGGTTATGAAGGCTGTGTTGATGCTTCCCATGTTTGACCGTGGTTAACTTTGTTACTTTTTTTCCTCCTCTTGCAACTAGGACATCCCAAGACACTCACTTGTGTGCTGGGAGATAGCCTTTAAGCCCCTCTGTTATGTGCTGCCCATGGTTCCCTGATGCTATATCTAACACAGAAAACTGGAGAGTTATAAAGCAGTTCATAACTTTGATTCATTTTTTTATTTTTATTCTTCTACTGACACTTCTGCATTTCCTTTACTCTGAACTGTCTCTCAGAAGTCTTCAGATGATTGACAGGGAATGAGCTACAGAAGCTGCAAGTCAAAGACTGTGTGCATGGAGTGGAAAAAAACAAACAAACAAACAAACAAAAAAATCTCTGACTGCACCTCTAGCCGAGTCAATTTTGGACATCAATGTGGTCGATTCAGCTGGACACGAGCCAACCTCTAGGCGGTGACATCAAAGGACTCTCAGGGGGGACGGCTCACCCTTGTAATGAGGGCTTGTCAAAATGTCAAACTTGATCAATAGCAGGAGCTAAAGGTCAAAACCGCTCCTGCGAGCATGATTCAATACTTCATTAAGAAAAGGGGAAAGTACAGCAAGAATCTGAATGGGTGTTTAAAGTCAGAGGAGTTGCGCTACGCATACCGTCGACGGGGGGGACATTACAGAGATGTATCTCTCTACACTACGTTGTAAGGTTGGGATGGTCCAGCGCAATTCTTCTAGGAGACAAGCCATCATCTTTGTAATTGAAACTGTTACCATTTCAGTGGGAAAGAAAAAACACCTTGAAAACATGTTTATGTGTATTCTTATGGTGTAAGTGTGTGGAAGATTTGTGTCTGTGGAAATAAAAACTTGCATCTATGCCATACACACTTGTGTGTGTGTGTGTATGCATGTGTAGGAGGAAAGTACGTAGACACTAACTGCTTCTCTAACCTTTCCAACCTACTCACTGCACAGCTTCCCAACAGCATGTGTACTCCTTACCTACACCCTCTACTGACTGTGAGAGGAGAAAAAGCAACACCACTGTGACACCCACCTGCATATATTATTATAACTTGAGGACTTTCAAATCACCACAATGACCGAAGAACTGTTGCGTGCATGCATATGGTGATACAGGTTTCGACTTGAAACACTGCAGCCAGGGTTGGGAGGAATTTTCAGGGGCGGGTGAGGACACCTCGATCGATCGATCGATCGAAGGGCCCTCCAAGGCTGCAAGGAGTGTATGTGGGGTGAAGTGTGTGGGGCATGGGGGGAAAGAGATATTTGTTGGATGGCTCTCCAAAAACACCCCCAAAGCCCTGCATAGTTGTGAATCGTCCCGGGAACGCACAGCGCATTGTTTTTAAATCCTCACTGAATCGTCCTCTGGACCATGTTCGGAGATGAATGATGAGTTAGAAAAGAGACTTGATGTGTGAGTGCCTGTGTTTGTGTTTGTGTGTGTGTGAGTGATAGAGAAAGTGAGAGAAAACAAGAGAGTGAGAAAGTGTGTGTGTGTGTATATGTGTATATGCGTGTGTGTCATAAGGGGAAGATGAGAACTGGCTGGCATCCAGCACCTCTAGTTTTTCAGTCCCATTGTTTTATCCCCCTGCAATATATTCCTCATGTGGAGAGAGAGATAGAGAGAGAGAGAAAGGAAAAGAAAAAAAAAAGATTCTGCAGTCAAGGATGAGAGGGAGGAGAGAGACCTCGGCAGAGAAAATGAGACAAGGGACTCCGCAGCTGCAGCGCAGCTATTTAGAAAGCATTGCGTCACTGGGAGAGAAGGCTTACCAGTATCAGACAGAGTAAGCCCATCCAATATTAATGTCCTCTTTATTCACCCCCTAACGCTGGGAAAGAAGTGAAGGGAGCGGTGAAATGGAGAAACATATGCTAACAGCAGCCCATCTAGCATGTACCCCCATCCACTCAACACACACACACACACACACAAATGCATACGAACACACACACACACACACAAATGCATACGAACCCACACAGACACACAAAAACATAAACGCGTACGCGTGTGCACGCACGCACGCACACACAGACAAACAGACATACACACACACACACACAGAGACCTACACCCAATTATGCTGCTGATGAAACACATCACTAAGGCACCTCCACAGAGGTGGCAAAAGAAAAGGTGACAAGGAGCACCCACGCACTCCTGACACATCTTTGGCAGAGAGCTGAATGCACACTTTTCAGTGTTTAAGGTAAACTGCCTCAATAACACACACACACACACACACACACACACACACACACACACACACACACACCAAGCGCTGCAGTGTGAAAAGGAGAATTGGGGAGAAATCAGGCCCACACGACGCTCGGACCAGAAATCAAAAGCTGCACCCTTCTGACGCATTTCAGAATGAATCAGCGAATCTGAAAGGGGAAGCCCGGCATCTATATATGCCTTTTCTTTCCTTTTGCGTGTTTGGTTGTAATGCAGGGTTAAAATCCCCCGCTGTGAGTGACTCATCTTTGGTGACTTTCTATGTGTTTTGTTTAATTTCTGTTTCCTGTTCAAACTGCCACAGATATTTTTTTTGTTCTCTCACACAACCCTTTTGTTTTTTGCCGTCTTGACTTCTCTTACTGCCACTGAATGAAAACAAACAGACCTGAAGCATGCATGCTGATGACACCCCTACCTACACACACACGCAAACACTTCTCCGCCCACCGCTTAGACCTTTTTTCACAAGCCATCATGAAGACCCTGCCACTGAGCCACAGGGCGGAAACATCCATCCGTCACTGCAATCGCAGATGTTGTTGACAAGAGTAGCGATCAGTACCCTGAAGATATGAGTGCAGCACAGCTCTGCACCAGCACCTTGGGTTCACACAGAAAGGTCACCAAGTTGACCATTTCCTAAACCCTGACAAAAGCTCTGAACAACTCAAACAAAAGAAAACAAAACAGAAAATTTCACGGATACCAACTTGTTAAATCACAGTACAGTAGCTATCATTTCATCAATGTTCATGCTACTGTATATTTATTTATACTTACTTATACTTATTTATTTATTTATTTATTTTCGAACATTCTTTAGGCTTTTGTCAGTAGGTGATGTGGAAGCCTGATATTAGAGTCGGGATATATATATATTCGGTATGCCATGTTGGCGAATCCTGTTACAGATTATCTCCACTTTATGCGTGGCATTCATCTTTATGCGTGGCATTCACGGATTACCACACCTATCAGTCAAGACCGAGAGAAGACAGGGCCCAGATGTTGACAGTTTTTTACGTCTCGCCTGCCAGAGGCCGTCACCTCACCTTTTCTGCAGCTCGGAGGGAGGCGGAGTTGGTGTGCCCAATAGTACCTGCAGGGATGTCGGGGAATCAGCATGCCAGGAGTGCACTGCAAGCCTTTGGCTGCTGAGGGCAGCACCTCTTTAAATGCACAGCTATTCTGTGAGTTCTTCTCTGTCTTTTGTCTGGGGCAAGGGGCCAGGATGGACTGAGTCAGAGAGAGAGAGAGAGAGAGAGCGAGAGAGAGGGAAAAGGGAGAAAGAAAGGGCCTTTTCTCTGCCTTGTCTGGGGACTACATCTTACACAGGAAATGAACACAAGCCTCTCTGAATCAGCTGGTGCTCAGGCCCGTCGCCTGCCTTTTCTGCTGCAACCCTCAAAAAGACAGAGGGGGTGGGGAGAGAGAGAGAGGAGGGGAAGAGGAGAGATAGCAGATCCCCCTTCACCTGACTAGTCTCGGTGGATCTTTTGCGTCCGAGTTCCTCTTGCCTCCCCTGTTCGGTCTGTCTGCCTGTGTCTCCTCCAACATCTCACTCCCTCCTGCTGGGCTCCGCCAGTCTCCCCTCTGCCTTGCTCCAAAACACTGTTTAACTACAGGGCTTGCATCCGTCGAAAGCAGCCTAAAGAAGCAAGCAGCCGGAGCAAGCGGCCAACAAAGGAAGAGAAGGCTGAAGACAGTCTCTTTTCTTCTTCTTTTTTTTCTTCTCCTTCGCTCTCTCGCTCTAGGACACACATTTAAAACACACACACACAGACACAGACACACACACTCCAATGTACACATACCAACACCCACACACACTCTTCCACTGCAAGTGTTCCTGGGCTGGAGGCTGGCCAGAATCAGTAATAAAGTGCTAAGCAGAAGACAGGAAATACTAGAGAAGTCGAACAATGTTATGACAATACTTATAACTTTTACAGTCGGGGCCCAGCTGCACATCTGCAGAGCATCAGGCCCTCGCTGGCCCAGACGAGAGGAAACCATTTTTACTCCTGGCATACAGCGCCTCCTGACAGATGTTATCACTTTGCCAATGGCTCCGACATTTTTTTTACCCTTTTCTTTCTCTCTTTTTCTCTTACTTCAAGACTCTCCCTAAAAGAATAAATAAACAAAACACAAAAGTATACGTTTTTGGAAAGCGGAGGAGGGAAGAGGCATTGGTTGCACTGGGAGGGAGAGAGAGAGAGAGAGTAGAGAAGGGCTGCGTAATAAGCAAATGATGGAAGCCGTGATTGATTTAGCATGAAGGAATTCGAGTCGGCACATCCAGAAGGGAGGTGGGGTCTCGCTAACAGGAAACCCGGGGTCTGTCGCTGGGGCCGTAAAACAACACACCGAGGGGTGTGCCCCCCCCTTCCAAAAAAAAGAAAAAATCTCCCACTTATGCTGAAGTGATACTCAACTATCTGGAAAATTGACACTACCCAGCTGACAGGTAGGAATCTAAATAAAACAGTGGTCTAGTCGATGACTGGTGATAGTTTTATTATTTTTCTTGTTTGTTTGTTGGTTGGCTTTGTTGCAAAAAGTGAAGACATTCCAACATCCTTACAGCTAGGTCTTCTTCTTTCAAAAGCATGGGTGGCCTTTTGCACGTCTTGTTGCACATCCACAATGGGTGTTTAATAATAATTACGAGCACAGAAACATGCTTGTGCTTTTGCAGTTAACCGGCCTGGAATATATACCGGGGGCCAGAACATCAGGTTACACCTATTAACAGTGATGGAGGGAAAAACAGGGACTTCTAAACAATTTGCAGGTGCAATCTTAACAGCTTAACAGTTTGTTTACATCTGCTGAACAAAAGAGGAAGAGGGAGGGAGGGAGAGAGAGGGAGAGAGAGAGACATTGCAATTGTTTAATATTTTGGGAAGCCAAGTTAGACACTATCTTCTCATGTGGACATGGAGATAATATTGTGGACACAATCACATTTTTTTTGGATGAAAATTTCACTGTTTGGTAACAAGCCTTTATTAGCAAGCCATAGCTAATTGTAGCTGACACACAGGGGCTGTTCAAGAATCTTTTGTTTATCTGTTCAGAGAGCCTTTTCCGCCCTCCCCACCTTTCTCATACTGTCAGAGTTACACTAGCCTCGCCCCCGAGTCCCAATTTAATCACAATAAAAGCCAGCCACATGAATGCAGACATTTTTTTATTTATCATTAAATACAGATCAAGCTCTCATTCCCCATGGATTAAAGTCAATTCTGCCGGAGCGGGGCACCTCTAGTACACCTTTCATAGGACAAACAAACAACAAAAAATCTCCTCCAAGAAATTCATAAATAAACAGGAGCTTATTTCCCAGATGCCCTCACAGAGTCTCATAGAAGCCGTCCTGAACAAGCTTGGCTTACGAAGACTGCAGGGCTTTGACCTTCCCCTTCAATTTGTCGAGCCATTCGCATCATCGGGAACTGATAGGTAAGAACACAAGACTACCCCTCGTGAGGAAGGTCAAAGGATGTCGTATGAAGAAAACAGACAACTCTACCCATGTGAAATAATCGTTTACACACAAAATTAGCATTCTACTGTGTGAACTGCAAGTTGTGATTCAGTTCATGTTATGGTGTCGTTACCGTTAATCCACATCAAACAGAACATTTTTTTCCCCCAATCATTTCAGCTAATTACAAGACAGAAGCTCTGAGAATGAGAAACTATTATAAAATTGAGGATCATCCTCCCACTTGCCCCATCAGTCTCCCACGTCTACAGCCTTTTACCCCTTTCTTGCTTAAAGTAATCCCTCCTTATTCGGAACACGGGTAGTACAGAGACACTTTCGCTTTAGCCCCGCACATTTTACACATCAATTTTGAGAGATGTGTTTGATTACCAGAAAACACAAAGCAGACAACCTCCCAGTGTTTGTGAGGCAAAAGTCAGCCAGGGCTTTAAGTGGGGTTAAGCAAGCTCAGCAAGACGTTTCAAAACCCACCAGGAACGAGACAAGAGCCGGGCTCGTTGAGAAGAATCGGTCCCAGTGCCTGAGTGCTAGTGCAACTTCAATCGGTAACGGAATTTTTTGGGTTAGCAGACGAAGGCTTCTGCGATACGCCCAAAGTGCATGTGTTATTAAGAGACAGAAGTTCACTGGGTAAAAAAAAGAAAAGAAAGAAACTCTAGAGCTCGAGGCTTCTTGCTGTTGCTGTTGAGCAGAGCAGAGTGTAAAATGCCTCTAATGAGATGAAGGAGAACAAGCCAAGCCATGAGTCTCTTTAAAAGACTTCCTGGGGTTGCATCAGGCGAGGGCTCGTCCGATCGGTAACAATTTTGAAGTGTTTGCAGGATCACAGTGTTTTCCTCACGTGGGGAGGTTTTGATACTGGGATCATTGCTGCATAGCAAAGAAATCGAAACAAGAATCACTGACATTGGTGCAGGGTTCTCTCTGCAACCCCCTGATAAGCACAAGGCACTGTGCTAGTCAAGAAGTGTGTGTGTGTGTGAGTGTGTGTGAGAGAGAGAGACGCTAAACAGCTGTGCCAGATGCCAGCACAGCTCCTGAGCAACCTCCCTTAGCAACAGCTCTTACGGGAGCAGCTGCCTGTCTGCCTGTTAAACTTCACTGTGGACAGAGCTACCCTGGAAACTACCAGAATAAGTGCAAACAAGGAGGAGAGAAATGCAAAGGAAATGGAGAGAGAGAAAGAGAGGGAGAGAGAGGGGGAGAGAGAGAGAGAGTAAACGAATGAAGCAGCAAACCATTCTTCAAATGCCGCACACAGAGGACTTTCATTCCAGTTCTCCACAAGAGCAAATGCTGAAGCGGGAAACAGAAAACCTCTTGAAGGTTGAAAGAAAGCCTGGGCCTCCATTTTGACAAGATGGAGGGAGAGAAATCAGCAGTGGAAAAAGAAGTAGAATGAGGAGGGAAAAAAAAGAGGAGCGTAAGCCTATTAGCTCCCACCCATCTGTGGGCTGTACATTAGCTTGTACTTACCCGCAGGCACAAGAATCACACAGGAGCTTTAGAAAAACACTTTCACACACTCCAGGACACATACACACACTCGTACACTCTATTGGTCTCTCTCTCTCTCTCTCACACACACACACACACACACACGGGGGGGGGGGGGGGGTGTCAGGCATTACACCCTGTTCGTTGGGATTTTGGGCCGACGCACAGCCCAAACCCAGACACACATGTATCATCTCGCTGCTGATTAGAGGGGGAGAGGGGATGGCTTCACATTGAACAGTTTAAGTCCAGCTGGAAAGCGATAAGGGATGATATTAAGAAATATATAAATAAATAGGAGAGGGGGGGTGATGTTGAAACATGTTTTCCTTGTGTTTTAATCTTCTCCCTTCTTGTAATGTAACACTGGCTACGGGGCTTCGCCTTGAAGCTTTTATTCGAAACACATGTTCTCCACTCTGTCGTTATCGCTCCATCAATCTGGAGACACTAGCTGATTCATTTTCAGTGTGGTTGGAACTGTGTGTGTGTGTGTGTGTGTGTGTGTGTGTGTGAGTGAGTGTGAGAGAGAGAGAGAGAGAGAGAGAGAGAGAGAGAGTATGTGTGTGTCTTTATGTTCGTGTGTGATGTGCAAGTGTGTGTGAGTGAGTGTCTGTCTGTATAAGAGAGAGAGTGAGTGTGTGTCTATGTTGTGTGAGTATGTGTCTGTGTGATATTCAAGTGTGTGTGTGTGTGTGTGTGTGGTTGGGTGGAAAGAGGGAAGAAGTGAAGGGGGTGTAGCAGGGCATTGCTGCCATAGGCACTTACTTATTAAATCATGATAAGACCATGCAGCCGTAATGGAGAATGTTACATTGTTTTCTGCGAAAGTACGGCTGAAGTTGCACTGATGGAACATTAATGTACAATACTCCAGTGGGAGTTATTGACCGCACACAACGCTAGCAGAGAAGGGCATCAGACTCTGAACTGACTCAACTCTGGAGAGCCTACCGGGAAAAAAACAAAACAAAAAAAAAAAACAAATCTAACTTTGTTGACTTGACTTTTTGAGTACTGAATAAAAGGGTTTTATATTCATACTTCATGTTCAGCATCAATTCATGTTGATTAACGAACTTTGAAGAAATTCAAACTGTGTCTGTGTTACTGTGATGCAACTCATTTGTATTAATGAGTACTTGACATAAGAGTGATTTCTAAAGCTTTGTCAGGGAACAGACTGAATGAACCAAATTAAAAAAAAACTCTTCTCCTAGCGTCGTCTGACACGGTCATGCCATTTAGCTCCTATAAATTTCACCAACGTGATGCATGAGAGCAGAAACAAAAACGATCCCAAGTGTTCACTGTGGCTTCAGGCAAATGTTTTTTCCCCCTTGTACCTTCTTAAATTATTCATACCATCATCCACAGCCTTGACGCTCCCCCATGCCTTCATCTTCACTGTGAATACGGCTTGTGTCATCACCTTGGCGAGTCAGAGGGACATGCTGTGTTCTCGCCCCAGCTCTTGAGCTGGGGAGCGAATGAGGAAGTTGGAGATGGTATACAGAGCTGGGATTGAGTCTGTGCGTTTGTGTGTGGGTGTGTGGCATTACTAATACTCTCCGTGGCTTACTTCATGTTCTTAAGGCCTACCGCAGTCGCTTGCCCTTTTTCTACCCCTCCATGTGACCACACTAGGATTCATCAATCTCCCTGTGCACAGCCGAAAACAGCAAGCATAGAGTGAATGAGAGACAAACAGGTGGAGCAGTGAGCCATAATTGCCAACAAGGCTGTTCTTAAGCCAGTGCTATCTACTGGTTTTGGTAAGAGCTATAGTATGTATTTGCCACAGTTGATATCCATTTTTAATTAAGTACATCCTTTTATGGATTTCCAAAAAAAAGAAAGGGGGGGGGGGGTAGAAACCTGTTGTCACACAGGCTAATTAAACTGCCCAATCATAATTAGAAAATAAATTAACCAACTTGGACAATCGAATGTTGAGATTAGATGAAACTGTAAGGTTAACAATATTGGCCAGCCAAAGTGTGTGTGTGTGTGTGTGTGTGTGTGTGTGTGTGTGTGTGTGTGAATTAGATGACATGTTGGACACACTGGAGGGTAATACATAAGATATAGACGGAAAGGCTAGGGGAACACAGGTGGGATGTGAAACTGATTGAGAGGGCTGGAAGTAACAAGCAGAAAGAATTGAAATACTGAAAATGAAAATTAGGTCCGAGAGACAAAGGGGCAAAGTGTTAGAGGATATGACTCACATTGTGGTAAAAATATAAGTGTCATATCACATCAGCAAAAACAGAGCAGTAAGCGAGCGCTTACTTGGAAGTGTAACCTCCATCTCTCGCTATGGTCTGATAGACCAAATAAAGAAAAATGGCTGTTGTATTAAATGGAAAAACAAACTTACAAGAAATATTCAAATGACAAGCAATCTTCGGCAGACTACAAAGCCACATTTCAGAGTCAAACAAGAAGCAAAGAATCATCTGTGGAACAGCGGTGGGCCTAAACACCTCCAGAAAAAAGTGTCTTGGAGAAAACCCCATTTCGTGTGGGAATGTAAACATGCACTCTTCAGTTTGTGGCGCTGTCTGGTACCAATCAGTCTTAACTCTGCGACCGCAGGGTGCATTTTCATGTGTTGATAAATTAGCCCTGAAAACGTCATGTCATATGTGCAACAGCCTGTAGGGTAGAGGTAGAGAGAAAGAGAAGGATGGACCGAGAGAGGGGGAGAGAGAAAGAGAGACAGAGAGATGGGCGATAAGGACAGGGAATGGAGATAAAGAAAGACAGATGTTGAAGGAGGGATGGGAGACGGAAGGCGAAAGAGGCCCATATGCATGTGTGAGGCCAGATGCACTTACACTCCTAGGCTACTGTAAAGAGATGTGCAGCTTTAAGCGAAAATCTGGACAAGCCTAATAATAATAACCTCAACATCACCTATTTTTACTTTCCCTCTTCTGCTGCTTTCTGTGGCCACACTGAGCAAGGAGCCCACATACACACACACACACGCACGCACACACACACACCCCTATACCCACCGCCACTTCAGAACCTTCGTCTGATTAGCCCACTGTTGCCATGGAGTTGGCCTTGTACATGGCTATTATTTCTCACAAGTGTTTCCTCCCGCCTTCCAAAGACACACGCACACAGACCAGCATAGGAGGCGAAAACAAACCCAGGAAATAAGGGCTCTCACAAATCGGCAGGGCACACCGCCGTTTCCTATCTCCACCTGACTGGAAATCTGACTTTTTTCTTCTTCTTCAGTGAGAGACACAGAGAGAGAGAGAGAGAGAAAGAGAGAGGGTGAATGCAAGCATTAACCAGAAATGCATGGTGGGATGTAGGAAGGACAGAGAGTCATCACTAGAAATCAGCCAGTGGGGTGACTAACAGAAACTGCAGCTTATCATCGGATTGATCTGCTCAGGTTAAGGATATGATTCATGTTTTTACTCGACCCACATGAGAACGTTGATGGCTTGGGATCATTGGTAAAGTTAAGCTAAAATTAGCAATTAAACTGGAGCACACGTTATCCTTAGCTCCATGGATAGCTGTAAACACATCTCTTTGGATGGTGTGTGTGTGAGTGAGTGAGTGTGTGATTGAGGGCAGGGACACTGCATCAAATTCCAAGGAAGCTCGAGCTGTGCTTGACTGCTCACTCAAGCCGGACACTCTCAAGCTGCCAAAAGGATGACTCAAGCGACCCTGAAGAGTGCACCAGTACCTCATTAGAATTAATGAAACCTCTCTGCCCCTACATTCCCCGCTAAACGAAGCCTCCTTGGCCCCTCCTCACACCTCTTGTCCCCCTATCCCCAAACCACCCTCTCCTAATGGAAGTGGCACAGCAGGCGGGGGAGCTGGGGGGGGGCTGATGGGGGGGGTTACCTGTGCAATCCTCTGCCCATGTCAGGATATGTGATTACTGGGGCCCACAGAGCTGAATAACTGGTCTAAAATCTGCAGGTATAATGTGACTAAAATCATTTCTTTCTTTTAAAAAATTGTATGAGAGAAAGGCTACATACATCATACGAGGATAGAAATAATTTAAGCTTTCTATCTGATCTATCATACAATCAAGGAAAACAGTCTTTGTGTTATTGACGCATCTCAATGTCTCTTACAGATATAACAGTGCAAAAAAGTAGATGGTTTAGCTTTTGTTTTTACAATGGCCATTAATCATAGCAGATAAGTCATCGTCAAAGTGTGACTGACAATCTCTAATTTATCAAGTGGGATGTACATGTGTAATTATTTGCTTACTTCCTTGGGGAAATCTTTCCTTTTCTACTCTTTCACACTAGCATGCCCAATAAAAGCATGTCACACCTCTCATGCGTGTTAAGCTGAAGTTACTAATGCAACGCTGCCATGGAGGATTGACACTAGGCTTTCAATATTTCATGCTCTATTGATTACTTGCAAAACAATCGTTCCAAACTTGTCTTTAAAAGAAAGTTAACTTACAGGGGGCCGAGTCTTACTGCTGCATCTCATTACTTAGCTATGGGTATGGAGACAAAGTGTTTTTTCTTAGAGAGATTTTTGCTTTTGTCTGTCACAGCTCTGGAACAGCCAAATTCCTACTGCCTCTAAAACATGAGCCAAAAAAGAGCCCAAAACACTAAGTCATACACACACAATAGATCCTATGAGGACCCCACTTCAGAGAGTACAGCAACAGCGCTCTCCGTTAGAGGGACATGAAGTCACCCATGAGTGCCTAATTGATCCCTGTGTCTGATTTAAACGCCAAAAGCAATGGACTCCACTGGGTCTACTCAGTTAACATCGTAAAAGGTCCTGCTGCTATGGTATAGCTGAATACATGGCTTTCTCCATTTAAGGGGGCTCATTACTCAAATGTAGGCATACCTGGGACCAAATTAGATTACTGGGAAATATACTTGGTCCCATCAGGATATAACCATATTATATGTCTTACTGTTTCTTCTGCAGGTAAATCGAAGAGATTATGTGAGAGGAATTATGAGTGCGCACGTGTACGTTTGCAAACTGTTGCTGTGGTCCGTCGCCCCTCGTTGTTTTCTAAGCTGCAAAAAAGGGATTTTTCAGCCGTCGTTGCCTTTAAGAGGCTCCGTTTTAGAGGACGTACAGCCCGAGAAAGCTGGCTGGCTCCGATTCCTGCTCTCCGCAACAATGAGGTTAAAAATAAGGTCTTCTGTACAGGAGGAGCCACAGCCCTGGGCTTATTTTTTCCTGCTGGATTTGCCATGGGTCCCATTAATGAGGGATGTGCACACACGTGCACTAACTCACACACATGTGCACGCACACACACAAAAAAGCACACAAGCACACTAACAAGCGCGCGCGCGCACACACACACACACACACACACACACACACACACACACACACACACACACACACACACAGACACAGACACAGACACAGACACAGACACACACACTACAACCAGGCTGGCAGTCTGAATAAAGCTGTAATCATTTTTGGTTACCTTTAAAAGGAAATGGGGGAGGGGGGGTAAATGTTAATCAATGAGGACATTATACTCTTTGGGCTAACTAGAGTATGCTGTTTAGTGGCTATTGGGCTGGAAAAAGCATCCAAAGTAGCTCTAGCTTCCAAGACCTTCCAAGAACTGCCTTTGCAAAAAGGAAAAAAAAACAAAGCAAACATTACATATTTGTTTAGCAACAACACCAAATTTTAGAGCTAATTTGAATTTTAAACAGCTAGCGGTTATAGCCACTGACACATAATTGCACAGATAAATGATCATGTTGTTAATGGCACAAAGTGCCTGTGTAAAGAAGAGACGTTCTGATTGAGTGAGGAGGCTGTGTTAAGAGCTGTTTTCGGACGTGTGAAGTGAACGCACAAGTCTGCCTGTGGTAGTCCTGGCTGGCGGGCCAAGCATGGGCTTTTTCTCGCAAACATCCAGGAGGCTGCACATCTGCAGCCGTGAATAACCTGTTTGTAAAAACACACACGTCCCTAATGAGACCTCAATAAAAATGAAAATGAACACCATGCTTGTGAACGGCTCGCACTTTTCCCAAGCCAGCGTGAGCCATCTCCTAAGAACGCAGAGAATTGCGAACACATTTGTTTCAGGATTTCTTTTTTTTTTTTTTTTACAAGCTTCACAGAACTTCTGTTGCAGACTCGCTTCTTGGCTCCTGAAAAGTGCACTGCTCTGAAAAGGCTGGGATTCAGACAGAATAAGTTATGTAACAGCATCCATTGAAAACAGACTGCTTTTTCTGTGTGATTCTTCAGAAAAAAGGCAACATTTCTTTGTCCTTCAATGTGTGTCCTGCCTTTGCATCCCTCTGAAGATCTGTGTGTGTGTGTGTGTGTGTGTGTGTTTACAAGGAATGAGAGGATCTTATTATGGCCTAACATTTCCCCTCTCAAGGAAAAAAACACATTAATGATAATATTTTCATTGCAGCTATAATCATCAAGAGAGCCTTATCATCCTAGGAGAGACAGGGAAAAAAAAGAAAAAAAAAATCCAGCATAGGTTTTCCTCGAGGGAAAGTTGCATCTATTACCAGGGCAACATAAAAAAAACATAAAAAAACATAAAAAAACAAAAAAAAGGGGTTCCTAAGAGTGACAAACAATTAGAGCCTTAAAGTGCCACACTGAGCTATCTGCAAAGCTCTGGTGTTTGTGCCATGCCTGAACAGGATTCTATTAAAGACATTTTAGGCACAGTCTCCCATTGGTCTTCCCACAACAAAACGCTTTCAACCTGCCGCCTTTTCAACTTGGTTGGCAGGCAAAACTTTTTTCCCTTTTTTTTTCAAAGCCACCTCCATGGTCTCTCACCATGTAAATAGTGAGAGGGTGTATATATAAAAGCACTTGACAGATAGGGAGAATGTAAAGACTAGACTGCTGAGCCTGCGCTAACGATAACTAGCGTTGCTCCACTGTCTGTCTCAAGGACTGTGGCGGGTGCCATGGGCTACTGGGGTTACTATGGCAGCAAGGGTGAATTGCCTGTGCATGGATGCTCCTGCTCCCCTGCGGAGAGGGGGGGGGGGGGGGGTGAGTGGCAGGGGTGCAGGGTGAGAAGGTTATTGGGAGAGAGGGCGAGAGAGAGAGAGACAGGGAAAAACAAAGAGTGAAAGAAATGGAGGGAAGAAAAGACACACAAAGAAGGGACGCTACCTGGGCCAGGCCCCACAGCTGAGTGCCTCTGAGATAAGTCAGTGATAGGGAATAATCCACCAGCAAAAACCCACATTCCAGAGCCAAGGCATCTTTTAATAACAAAAACAGAGAGCTCCCGCTCCCACCACCACCACCACCACCTCGGCCAAAAAAACTTTCACTGTGGCCCCTCTCCAAACAAAGACACAGGCACAGAGGCAGAGGGAAAGAGGGAGAGAGAGAGAGAGAAAAAAAAAAAGCTTTAACCTAGATAATACACATATAAACCTACATCCGAGAGGCTGAGGATGTGTGAGATTCTTGAGTTGTAAGGGAGCAAAGTAGTAGAGACGGAGAAGCAGAGCATGTTCCTACCTGATAAGTAATCAAGCAACAAAAGAAACCGAGGCATTGGGTGTGGCCACTGAGCCCCAGAGGTGCATAGTGATTGGAGTCTGGGCGGGAGAGAGGTGGGAAAGGGAGGTGACGACAGTACAAAATGTCAGAGGCCTAATGAAGGATTTTAGGGCCAGTGTAGCGTGCAGGCAGCTGGCCAACATAAGGCAGGCACACACGCACAAACACACAAACACACGCACACACACACACACACACATACATACACCCACACACGCGCACATGCACACGCACACACACACGCACAGACACGCACACACACGCACACACACTAACACGCACACGTACACGCACACATAAATACACACACATAATGAACTTGGGTGAGTCATTACACTGAATTTGATTTGTGTGAGTGTGTGTGTGCGTGTGTTTGTGTGTGTGTGTGAGTGTGTGTGTTCACGCTTTAGTGAGTGAGAAGTGGAGATGTGAGACCGAGGATTCAGAATGAGACTCATCTTACAGGTGTGAAAATCAAGCAAAAGATCAGCCAAGTCAACTTATCTTTTCTGAGAACAGAACATTATTATGTTTCCAACCCTTCCCACTCCCACACACACACACACACACACACACACACACACACACACACACGCACATACACGCACATACACACACAGTCAGTTATGAATGTAAAAACAGCTGCCAACTTTATCCATGTAAACAGTGTGCTTTTTTCCTGACACAACACAGCAGCCAAATCTCAAGTTCTCACACCACACCTGGATTCACGAATTCACGAACACACACACACACACACAGATTCATTTTAGTTTCTTTCACTGAATTAGAATATTTTAGCAGCACTGACACAAACACACAAAATCTCTATATCTTATTCTATCTATCTCTCTCTCACTCTCACATGCACACAGACACACACGCACACACACACGGACACACATCATGACAGAGTCTCTTTGTGATTTCTCCAAATTGCCTCTAATCAGCTTCGGTGAACCGCTGTTAAACTGTTTTGTGGGTGGGGTAGGGGTGGGGAGGGGGGTTGAGTGGTGAGTGGGAAAGGGGGGGTTCTTCGTTCTCAGGGGGCTTTCAAAAATGTTAAAAACAACAGCTACAGAGGAGGGAAAAAAAAACTACCTTATGAAGTGAACTGGCTGTTTTGTGAAGCCAGGAACAGTTGCTCCTCTGTCAGCCTGAGAATAAATCTCCCCAGTAAATAGCTCCAAGGCACTACTAAGGAATATTGTATGGATCAAAGAAGTCATGTCTTCCTGTATAAAAGACTAGGCCACAAGCTTGCTTGTTTGTCTAAAACAATTAAGACTGGTATGAGAAGCAGAGAGGGCGGGGTGTGGGGAGGAGGAGGAGGAGGGGGGGATGTGGGCGAAGAAGAAGGATGGGGGGGTTTCAGACAAATAGCTAACAGCTGATATCGCTTTGGCAAGTATTTGTGGAGGTCGACAGCGGTTTTAAGGGGAGGAGGGTGAGCGAGGACGGCGAGGATGGCGCAGAGCGGACGGGGGTCCAAATTAATGATTGGTCAAGGTCCGAAACGCGGTCTAATCTCGGCCAATTGCTCCCTAATTATGTAAGGTGCTGCCAATTTCGGCTGTCGGACAAATCAGGAGCAGCGTGCCGTGCTCTCTCCCTCTCCCATTCCCCCCCACCCCTCTCTCTGCAGAGCCCCTGATTGAGGCTGGTCATTATTTGGGCTGATCTCATTTTCCCACATGGAGCCAATATGTGGCCCCAGATGTTCATTTGCAATCGGGCACGGAGCACAACGACTCATCTACACGCAAGGGTAGCTCCTCCACTCCAGCCCCCACATGCTAGCACCCTCACCACCTCACCCCCACCACCCCTCAAACACCATCTCGCAACTCCCTCTCCCCCACCACCCCTCTGGGCTGCTGTCTAACACCCCTGGCCAATGACCCACTCGAACAGGGGGAGAGAGGAGTCAAAGCAAGTGAGCGAACGAGTGAGCAAGTAAGGAAGGGAGAAAGGGGAAAAAACTAGGTAGTTATACTCCTGTCAGGTCAATGAATTGCGCCATGTGTAGTAAAGACAGAGGACTTTCCTCAGCCGAGCAGATCTTGCAGTCAAACAAGTAACGAACAGCGCTTTGGTCGCCCGAATCAAAAGCGTAATTTATATAAACGTTCAAATTACGCTGTGCGGGGAACATTTGGGTTAGTTCTTTCCCCCCTCAGGTCATAAATAACTCACTTTTTTGGACTCTAGTTTCAGCCCCCGCCAGCATTATTGGGGCCACCTGGCTGTTTCTGGCAGACAAGGATGGGGTGGGGCCCCCTGCAACTGAGTGACACACGGTCCTCTCAGTTATTTCCTCTTCCATCCAGTCTTTTCCCTCTCTCTCTCGGTCTCTCTCTCTCTCCCGCGGCACACTTGTCACGGCGAATCGCTGGGAGAGGAGGCGGACTTAGGGCTCTCGCCCCGCCATATTTTTAGATGTCGAATAACAATGGTAATGGAAAAAAAATGACACAAAGTGCTTCATTTTCCTTCTCGTCTGCCATCTTCTGTCAGTGCGACATGGCCTCTAATTCAGATCAACCTTATTACGTGGGACGGAGCTCTCTTTTTACGTGGGTTTTTCTCAACAGGGTAATGGCAGCTTTACGAAGGGGGGTTAGATACGATAAAAACTCTTACTCCTGTTTAAACCATGGCGGCACTAGAAATGAAGTTGATCAGATGCTGATGGGCCTGGAAAAAAAACAATCACATACTAAAAGATCACAGGCATGCTCTTTACAGCCTGCTAATGAGAAAAACATAGAAAGAAATGGACACGCATGGTTACAGCTAAAGCCCACACTGCATCCTTGCAATATTTTCTACACAGTGGGACGTTACAGGAAAGACATTTGGGAGCTGGAGAAATGAACCGAATCAGATCAGATGTGATGCGAAGTGGCCTTGGTGCATCCTCACCCTGGCCCAGAGCGCTGTGTCACAACACAGAGCTATTTACATTTCACCCTCCGCGACGGCACATTTACACACAAATTAAGTCAGCCTATATCAAACAGAGACACAGAGAAAAGAAGCAGAAGAATTGTGCCATCTGTTGTGTGCTAATCTAGTTTAATGAGTAATTCACGTTTAACTCACCGCGTCGCACAACTAAAGCATAAAAATAACTGTGTAAAAATAAGAGTCCACAAAACAGTATTACGGCCTTAAATGATCTGCAATAGCATTTTTTTACCCATGAATTTTTATACTCCTTCATGCTGCATATCTCTTGACCTAGATAATATTTCACCGACTCATCCTGTATTTTGCATTGCTTGCAATGTAAATAATTTAGACTGAGCTGGGTTGTCTGGAGACTTTGCCGTCTTCCATTTTTATGATCATTATAAATGTTTTTTTTGTTTTTTTTTTTCAAGGAGAGAGCAGACTGAGCTGGCAAGGCCTATTAGACAGACAGCAATAGAGGCTATGGACACTGGACTTAGTGGAGGAAACAGTAGCATACGCTTCTCGGGTCAAAGAGCCCATCACGCCGTGACATTCGCAACAGAACAAAGATGGAAAGAGTGTAATTTAGCTGAATCTACATGAATTATTAACGTTTGAAAAAATAAACAGAGCCGCCAGCGTTCAGGCGAAATTGTCTGAAGTCGTCATATAAATCAAACTTGTCCGGCTGGGATGATCGTGGGCTTATAATGCACAGTGAGAATCAAACGCCAAGAAGAACAAACACGCCCTGGCGAATAGGGCCCATGGATGGGTAATTATGGGCAAACACGATGGGCGAACGTGTACGGTGTGCGGACACGCTGACCTGCTGGGTTTACGTAAGACCAGCCAGGGGCCCGGATCCCTGAATGAATAAATGTGGGGATGGATAGAAGCGGCGACGAGGCGAGGCGGGGGAGGGATATAATTGCGGCGGACACAGCAGACGCCGTTTGGCCCTGCCGATTATGTCTCCCTTTTTCCGACTTCAAACAGTCGGGCTGTTGTGGGCCAGAGGAGGATGGGGTGATGGGGGGGTGGTGGGTGGGGGGGTTACACGGAACACAGCAGGGCTATTTGGTCATGCACTCACCACCTTTTCCACTTGAGCACTAGACACAGGCCAAACCCTGGGAACAGTGTGAACAACGCACCCCACACCACACACACACACACACACACACACACACATCCCCACTCGAACTGCCACCAAACACCCACCCCTCCGGCCTTATTCAACCCTCCTTCTCCACCCTCCCCCCAGCCGACCTCAACCCCCACCCTCGGCCCACTGCTGCTGCTGGCTGCACAGGGGTGTCAGTTTGTGTCGGCTACAGTCAGATTTCCCATCATCCCCGCAGACAAAAATAAACACGGGCATCCTGGAAAGGGCTTGCTGAAACGGACCTCTGTACTCCTCCCCCTCAGACAGTGAGCTCACCCGCTGCACCTCAGCCCACAGGCTGGCCGGGAGAGAGAGAGAGAGAGAGAGAGAGAGAGAGAGAGAGAGAGGGAGAGAGAGAGAGACTGAGGGGGTTGTGAGCTGGTGCAGGTATGGTGCACTTGCCCTTGCTCTCTTTCCGTTCCCTTCTTCCTTCCCTCCCTCCCACCATCTCTTTCTCTCTCTCTCTCTCTCTCTCTCTCACTCTGTCTGTCTGTCTCTCTCACCCTGTAAAATGTGGCACTCTGTTGTGGAATTCAGCAGCAAGTCAACGAAGAAAGTTTTCCACTTCCTCTCTGTGCTGCATTAGCCCTGACAGGCACATTCAAATGGAGACCGTCCTCACACATTTGCAATCCGTCGCACATGTGCACACACAGACACACACACAAATGTGTTTGTGTGTGTGTGTGTGTGTTGGTGAACACGTGTGTGTGTGTGTGTGTGTGTGTGTGAGACATGCACATACACACATCCAAGCAGAAACAGTAATCCAACAGTGAACTGTTGAGTTGGACACACTCAGGAACACGCATATCAGACGCACATCCAGACTTCTATAGAATGGCACCTAGGAGTGGATCAGGTCTGTTCAAGCCTGAGGGAATATCCAGATCATCTCTCTAGCACTCTCTCTGTATGCTGTTTGACTTTCATCTGTCTGTCTGCATCTTCTTCCCTAGTTCAGGTGCTTACACGGACACACACAGGCTTATACAAACACACACAGACTCAATGAGACAGATGGACAGACAGACATACACACACACGCGCGCGCGCACACGCACACGCACACGCACACTCTACAGAATGGCACCTAGGAGTGGATCAGGTCTGTTAAAGCATGAGGGAATATCCAGATCATCTCTATAACACTCTCTGCCCCCCTTATGCTGTTAGACTTTCATCTGTCTGTTTGTCTGCATCTCCTTCCCCAGTTCAAGTGCTTACACAGACACACAAACACACACAGGCTCAGCGTGACAGACAGACAGACAGACAGACACACACACACACACACACACAGACTCTCTCTCACACACACACACACAGACAGACACAGCTGGAGTGTGTGCGGGGCTCGGCTGTCTGCTGTTGAGATTTATGGCAGGGGCGTTGGCGTTGGGCTGTTGACAGGCCTGGAGTGCTCCTGAGGACTACATTAACACTGGCACCGGGTCCCTCTCCACCCTCCACTCACTCGCTCTATCTAATCTGCACTCACCAGGGCTACTTGGCAGCCTTCAGGAACCCCACCACCTCCAGCTCTCCCCCCTCTGTCTCGCTCTCAGGCTCTCTCTATGAGCATGGCAGCCAGGGGGACAGGGCTCTGTGTGTGTGTGGGTGGGAGAGACACCGAAGAGGCCAGAGTGTGGCGGAGTGTCTGGAGTCAGAGAGCCTTGGAACTGTGAGCTAGGAGCAGTCAGTTACTGAGCTGGTCTGCTGAGTCTCTCTGTCTGTTTCTCTCTCTCTGTCTCTCTTTATCTTCGTCCCCCCTTTCTCTTCCTCTCCCTCCCTCCCTCCCTCCCTCACTCCTTCCTCTCTCTCTCACACACACACACAGACACACAAATGTTCTGTGCCGGCCCAAAACTATTCTACCCACGGTGGGTCTGCGCTGTCTGACAAGCCGTCCCAGGAGAGGGGCTGCATAGCCGGCCTTCTTCACTGTTTGTCTGTCTGCGTTGATCTGTCTGTCTGCGGCATGACGCTGCCGTGGGGAAAAATGGCTGTTGTGCAAACCCTCCTCACCAAGCTACTGAGAGGAGTGGAGAAAATACACTGAGGCAATGTGATGCCACGTCAGTGTTATATGACTACAACTCCTTGATCTCCATAAGCCTCTGGCTTATTAGCAGTTAGCAAAATGACCGGGCATGGATAAAACTCAGGGTCAACTGTTCCTCAACATGAACACCCCCCCCACCAATTTCCCTCCTCCACACACCAACTGGAGATTCCTCCTAGAGTGACTAATATATACTTCTTACATGCCATATTGTTGGTAATCAAGAACAGTATGTTAAGCACTACCAACAACAATGTAATTTATTGAAAGCCACGGAGTGGACTTGATGAAAGCCTTCAAATCACTCTTCATGGCCATAATGTAGTTTTTTTCCCTCGCTTTTGTAAATGTCAGGCTGGGTCTCCCCAGTATCCTGCACTAAGAGGTGACGGAGGGAGACCTTGAGCCAAGCCACGGCCATCTGTCTGACCTTCCTGATGTCTAGTGTGGTTCAGGGATAGAAAGAGAGACTGTGTGTGTGTGTGTGTGTGTGTGTGTGTGTGTTTATTTGTGTGTATGTGTGTGTTTGGGGGGGGGGGGGGGGTAAAATGATAATGAAAGAAACAAAAACAAAATAGGAGTTAGGCCATGCATAAAGTGCATGCGCTGTGTGTGTGTGTGTGTGTGTGTATGTGTGTAGCAGAAAGGAAATGGCATGAATAAAGAGTATTGGGGTATGAGGGCTACTTGAGGATGAGAGACACACGTCAGCTTGCCACTGGCCAGCATCTTTGGAGCAGAGAGATTATCTGCGCTCCAGCATCTGTAAATGTCATTGCTAATTACCCATCCACAGATTATCATTGATCAGCAGACAAAAAAAAAGGCACAAGGCCTTCTGGACGATTACTTAGCAGAGCAGAAATGCACTTCCATGATATTCTTCCTCAGGCAGAAAAAAACTACAGCTAAAGATGAGAGAGAGAGAGAGAGAGAGAGAGAGAAACAGGAGGTAAGTGGTGGGGGGAAAGAGGGAAGAAAGGGAAAGAAAGAAATATGAAGAAAAGATTCCTGCAGTAATTTGATACATGACTGTCACTACAACACACAATGTAGCTTATCAAAGCAGCTGTCACTAAATATAATTAGAGTCAACATGCAGAAATGTAAACTATGGCAGAATGAATGAACTTCAGCTCTGATCCGCGCCGAGCTGACGTTTTGTTTACCACCACCCCCCTCCACCTCACTGCGGCTCATTTAGATCATGTTCACATTTGGAGAGGGTCGCCAAAGCTGGAGAAGACCTTTCTAAATGATTTGCCTGTTCAGGGTTAAAGGCTTTTACGCTCATCTGTGCAAACGCGACCTGCAATGGAAGGGGGGTGGGGGGGGGAGCGTGAAAAAGAAGGAGAAATTGACAGATGGCATTATGTGGAGAGAAAACCTCGAGCATGGAGCCCCAATAGGCCTTATTACAGACACTTCTTTCCCTTTCTCCATGTCTTTCTCACACACACACACACACACACACACACACACACACACACACACACGTGCACGCATTTAAAGCGCGAACTGTTCCTCCAGGCCCAAAACAGCACGCCAATTGACATGAAAGGCGTCTCTGTTGTTGTCAAAGCGAACTAACGCCGGTGGAAAGAATCTGCACAGGAAGGCGTTTGACACAGCACATCCCCTCCAACTCCAAATAAAATAGAAGTGTTGTCGTTTTTGGGGCCGGGTCGGAATGTTGCCCGTGCTGTAAATACAGGAGAAACGCTTCTTTAAGGCCGGTTGTCAGTGTGACATGACTGACTAAATGTTTGTTTAGCTGTGACTGTGGCAAAGGAGACCTTAATCCCCAAGCTATTGAGACTCTTCCTTGAATGCTGTATGTGAAGGTACTGCTTTTCACATTCACAGGAGACTTTACAGTACATTCATGGGATCTTTTGTTTCTGAACTCTACATCTTAAGTTCAGTGCAAACAACAGGGGAGCTACTGATGAACAAAAGTTAAGGTGAAAGCATTCAGGTCATTTGAAAGCTGCTGAGTCGTTTTTGAAAGGGACATTTGAATAGGAGTTGTCCCATGTTATCTGATCTTCCTCGCCCTTATCTGGCCTCATCGCCAAAGATTTAAGATGTCAGAGCAAAGCGAAGCGATATGAAGTTATATTGAAACAGCATTTTCTGATGAATGTCATTCACAGTAGTGCAGTACTGCAACATGGGCTGCAAATGGTGATTTTATGTGGATGAAGGGGGCAAACATAGGTGGAGGCATGTGGTGGAGATTAGCTGAGTACAACTCTCCACACTGCAGAGAGGCACAGACATTCACCTGATCTGGCCAGGGAAGGGGGTAAGGGGAAATTAATTAGTACCAAGGGAGTGGGGTAAAGGGGAAGAGGAGATGCCAGAAGCGTAGCTCACCTGCTGCCCTGTGTACTGGGACTTTCTTAGGGCCCAGCTGTCCATCCCAACATGCACGCACACACATTCTCACACACACACACTCATCCAGATGAGGAAGGACCAGTGCGGTCCAGTGGGAGGTCGCCTTCCTCCCTTTATCGTGTGGAGACACGGCTGCCTGCGTCAGCATTAATTCCGTGAATCACCAGCCGAGTGTTCACATAAACAAGCACCAGAAGTCAACTCACCTTTGGCTGAACACACACATAAAATAACAATATGCTCACACAATCAGCGACACATACACAAGCTACGTGTATACACAAGAGACACAAGTATACACACACACACAGACACACTGACAAAAACACTGGCACGCTAGTAAATAGACGCACAGACACACACACACACACACACACTCTGGTTTTTGCATTTCTCTTGGGGTGGATGCCATCTGTCTGGCTTGTCTACAGCTGAGCGCAGCCTCACCTGTGCCAGCTTTCCCCTGCTCCAGACTTGGCACACACACCCCACCAGCCTCAACCCCACCCCATCCCGCCTCACCCCACCCCAAGCCAGCCACACTGCTCCACCCCCCCACCTCCCAGTGTGTGTGCTCTCTGCCACGTCAACAGTGGGACTGCCCTACTCTGCCCTGCTACTGGGACACTGGATCCCCCATAATCCCCTGCCATTCAAACCCTGGCATGATGGATGTCCTCTGCCGCTGCCGTCATTGAGAGGCTCGGCGTAATCACAATGGGCGGGTTTAGCTTTCACTCTTGCAGACGTGCCACCACCAACCACTGTCACCGGCCTCCATGGCTAATGCTCAGCTGGCCCGACCAGTTCTACTCCATCAACAAAATTTGGCGGAGTGGAGAATTACTCTGTTCTGTGAGTTAGCAGCTGTTCCCTCTTTCTTTCTCTCTCTCTATCTCTCCTCTTGCTTTTCCCTTTTTTTCTATCCGTTCCTTCCGCCCACACGTTCGGCCGTTTCCACAGGCCCCTATCTTCAGCTCTGGAGTCTGAGTCCGTGCTACGGTGCGATGCTCAATGCTAATTACGCATTTGTTTGTTTTGCAGCACAGCTGGTTCTTGTTTGTGTGTTTGCATTCCCTGTCCCACCGTTCCCCCAACAACCCCCTTCTCCCGCTGTCATCACTAAACAGCACCCCCCACACACACACACACCCCACCATGACCACCACCCTCTCCCCTCCTCACTCTCATACACCTTGCTGCTCCAAAATCTTCCCTTGATATTTATCCTTCTTAACTGAACTCCTAGAGTCAGACTATAATATAAAGAAGGGCTTCTTCTCTCCCCTTATCATTGCCCCCCACCCCACTAACCCTCTAAAGTGAATCCATCTTCGGATTCGTCACAGTCAGAGTGCTGCAGACTTTTAGACAAGTGATGGGCTCTGCAGCGGGGTGAGCTCAGCACACTCTCCCACTGCTGCTGCTACCTTCCCAGTCACTCCTGCATAACCCCACTCGGCTCCCCCTTAGTGGGTTTGAGGACCTCAGCTGCCACCTGCACTCAGCTGAACTGGCATCAGACAGAGAGGGAGGGGAGGAGGGGGGGAGAAAGAGAGAGAGAGAGAGAGAGAGAAAGGGATGGGGGAATGCCAGGAGAGTTTAAACCCCATTTTACCTCATTCTCAAACCCATACAAATACAGGCAGTAATGACCGACAAGTAAACACAACACCTCGCAAGAGGATTGCAGAACATGAGAGATGGGTAGCCCTTGGCGAGGGAGGCGACCACACATGCAGCTGTCTATAGATCCTCCACATCATCAAAACAAGAATGGGGCCTAGAGAGTGAGAGAGTGTGTGCGTATGTGTGTGTATGTGTGTGTGTAATGGTGATGGAATGAAGTAGTTAGTAACAAAGGCATCAACACAGGTGTGGCTGAATGGCACGTTAAAGAGCTGTCAATATGTGTGGGCTTCCTTGAGAGCCCCGCGGACAGAGCTTAGCCCCCCTGTTCTCTCTGGGAGAAAAACTCTTTGCGTCAGCCAATTAGAAAATTTTGGGGCCCAGAATGCTTTACAAGACTTGCTGTCTCTGCCCCGATTCCCTCCCGCCTCAAAACTTCATGCTACTGAGGTAAGGGACTAGGGCAGGGGTCAGCAAACTTTTAGACATTTGCCAATAACAAATCTTCTTTTGTGTGTTTGTGTGTCAACCAACAGGCCATTTTTTTAGGTTTTTAACAATGCATAATTATGCATTTCTAACATGAAAATATGTTGAATCCTTTCTGGTTAGGCAAAGCAGCAAAAAGAACATGTTAATCTCATTGACAATAAAAAAATACCTAAAAGAATCATTCCAAATTAATCACTCTAAATTTAAAACATGAAAAAGTGCACTACACTCTTACTTGCATAATAAGTGCAATCATTCATTTTGGGATTTCTGCAAGATATCTGTAACATTTTCACTGCATTTTAATCATGCTTCTCTCATCTCAACAGTTAGGAATTGTGTACCCCACCCTTCAGTAGGCCTACCTCTGTCCTTAAAAATAATTTCAAGTAGGAAACTTACTGAAAGGAAACATATTAATTAACATATTAACATATAACAGGCGATGGTAGTTCTGTTAAGGTAGACTCAAAAAAAAAGTTCCTAATGAAATTATTTGATTCGTGTTTGTTATGTGGACCAATTAAAGCCTTGAATTTTGAACACTCCTACATTTTATTGACTTGTCATTTCGTGTTCTGTCTCATAAGGACGATGGAGGTTGGACAAAAAACAAACAAAACTTTCAAAATGTATTAAGCACACAGCACTTCTTCCCACTGGCTAATATCCGAGAGAGATATGTCCAAACCGTTGGGGCTATTGCTACACCACCTGATAAATGATCTTTGGCACATCTGCTGCGCTGGGACTCGTCGCGTGGAAAAATGTTTAAAGGTGCATTATTGTCTGTCACACTACAGAAGACACACCCTATACAACAGCCAAAGGCTATTCAACAGCAGATGAGATGACCAAACTTTTTCTAATGTATAAAAACAAAGCCTGCACCATCGTCGGCGTACCAGTGAGAATTTCTCCGCGTGCCAACTGTTGCACGTGTGCTAGGGGCTACAAATATATATATATATATATATATATATATATATATATATATATACACACACACACACACACACAAACACAGACATATCTACACACACACGTAAATGAATAAAGGAGGTATTGTAAGAGAATGGCCTTGGGCCAGTATTTTGAGAGCAGATGAAGATGCGATTGAGAGACTGCTAGAAGCCTCTGATGTTACCTAATGGAATACTCCAGTGGAGTTATTTTCTCCCCCCAAAAAGTGCTTAGAGAGCAAATTTTGTTCTCTACCTGAACATGGGAGATGTTTCACGCTTCAAAGGAGCTCTCCAAGTTTGGGGCCGAAGTGGGTCTCAGAAACATTTCAAACTTGTGTAAATGAGCTCATTAACAATGGTGCTATCTTAAGAGAATTTAGGGGCTCTAGAATCTGGGACCAAATGCCTTCTAAGTTGAACTTAAACACACACACACACGCAGATGTAGATGCTCCAAGGATGACTAACACGTGCTCAGCGGGAACACACATTCGGGGGTAATTAACATGCCTGAGAAGCTGGAAGAAAAAAAAAAAAGTGATAGTCTGGACAACAAGGGACTCCTACTTCCTTTCTTCCCTCCAAAACACACGTCACTTTGCGATAGCCTTGTTTAGCCCGCCGAGGGTAATTACAGATCAGTAGTATAGCATGCCACAGAGGCCAGAGGTGCCCTGGAGCAGGGACACAAACGGCTTGGACACTGCAAGCCGGTCGGCTCCTAATTAGCACCGACACCTCAACTGGCAATGGGTCGCTGGTGTCAGCGTGTTGCAGGGGGCCTCTTCAACCCTCTATAATGGAGGAAAAAAAAAAAAAGAGAAGCAAAGTGCTGGTACTTGCTGTTTATCTCAACTAAAGCACTGGGAGTGATGGCAGGTAGGCTGTTAAGGCTATATGTGGAGATAAACAGCCCTGGTCCTGCCGTAGGGGTGAAAAGACCATGTGTAAAACACAACAGATAATACAGAGACTGCTGGTCATATTCACTCCTACACACACACACACACACACACACACACACACACACACACACACACACACGCCAGTTCACAGCTTGGTTTGCAACCTTGTAGTCGCTTGTATGCGTTACCATGACAAACCCTTCATTGTGTATCTGAATGGCGCGTCAACAGGGGTGTGTGCTGATGTGTGTACTAGAGGAGCAGAGAGACAGCGGCGGTGTGTGTTCGTGAGTGTCTGTATGTGTGTGTGTATATATGTGTGTATCTGTGTGTGTGGGGGGAGGGGTGTTTGGAGGATCCACTTGAGAGCCAAGGGAGGACCTGCTCAAAAGGCCGGGGCTGTGTCACTCTATCCATGCCCGCCCCTAGCACGGAGATTAGTGGGATATCTGCCACTGATGTGAGCACAACATGCAACATCCTTATCTCTGGACAAGGAAACAAGCAAAAAAACAAGGGGGATCTTATTGCAGGGAGGAGTGAGAGTTTCAAAACAAGAATAAATAAATAAATAAGGAAACACAGTACACAAAACCCGCCAGCGCTAAGGCCTTAATGAGTAGAGTGGCATAACCAAAACATAATTAAAAGCCAATCGACTTCATCTCTAATGAAGCACGCTTCGGGGACAGATAAATAAATCACTTTTCCTTGAGCTGTGAAGACAGGAGTTGAGTGATCTGTGAGAAGAAAGGCTTTTGATTGCACTCTGGCTTAGGCGGTGCTAAAAGCGGGCGACTCCGTCCGTCCCAGTCCTGGGTGCGGGAATGCAAATGGCGGCGAGATGTGGGATTTGGCGGCACTTCGCTGTCCCCTTCAGGTTTCCCGGCGCAGGGGCGCACTCCTCCCTCGCTCACTCGCTGGTTGTATAATGGGCGGCCCGATGACTCATGCGCTAAGTCATGGTAACTTTAAAAATATTGTGACAGACCATGGAGCCCTTCTGAGCCCCATTAAGCCCTCGCCATCATGAAAAAAAGGAGCGAGAGGAACAGAGAGAGAGAGAGAGAGAGATGGTGATGAAGGAAAAAAAGATCTGATTCAACGTTTCCTGAAGGTTAGCAGCTCGCAATCTCCACCCCCGCCCTCCCGCCCTGGCTCCACTTCTTTCACAGACACACACACTCTCTCTCTCTCTCTCACACACACACACACACACTCACACTCTCTCTCACTCTCTCACACACACACACACACACACACTCTCACTCTCTCTCTCACACACACACACACACTCTCTCTCTCACTCTCTCTCTCACACACACACACACACTTGCCGACACGCCTCGGCCCTAATGACTAAACCACAGTGCGGGGGCCACACCCAGCCAGCCTCCAGCCTCCTGCCAACCCGCTCCCACAGCCATCCAAAAACACTGGAGGACCAGAGAGAGAGGGAAAAAAAAATAACACCCCCCTCCCCTCCAAAAAAATGGAGAGATTGCAGAAAGAAAGAGGGATAGTAGAGGACTGGAGTCCTGCACGGAAAGTGATTATTCATACATGCAAACTGTGATCAAACGAGAGGGACAGAAAGAGGGATAGAGGGATAGAAAGAGAGAGACAGAGAGACAGACACAGAGAGAGAGAGTAGGGAAAAGAAATGGAGCGAAAAGAGGGGGATTTAGAGGCGAATGAATCCAATGGCGTCTGCTGCCAATGTTCCTTACATCACACAGTGATACATTCTGGAGTCAGAGGAAGGAGGGCATTCCCACGGGACAGAGCGACCGCTCTCGAGACGGGAGAGAAGGGATAGAAGCACTGACTGAAAGGTGGTGGTGGGGTGGTGGGGAGGGGGGTGGCGTGAAGAGCAGAAGGATATGATGTCAGAGCTCATTGGCGCGGCCCTTCCCTCGCCTGCTTTCTCTCTCTCTCTTCGGCGGAGCCTCTGTCTGCCAGACACCAGATCAAAGGCAGCCTCTGTGAGCTTTTCCTTTTTTTTCTTCACGAGAGGACATAAATATACAGAACGTGTCGCAAGCAGCACCCCTCTACACACACTCCCACACTCACTCACCCACCCACCCACATCCCCCCCCCCCCAACCACACACACACACACGCTCACACACACACACACACACACACGGCAGAACTGGCACTTAAGAGTACACAATTGCAATGACCTTGAGACTTTCTTCTTCACGGCGCACCTCCTCCACTGAAGGCATTTTTTAAATGGAGTCCGGCGTCGTCACAAACATCTGATGGCAAGTGCTGCATACACGAGGCTCCTTTGTGGAACACATGTCAGGGGGGGCGGGGGGGTTGTGCGTCGTACTCATGAAAAGCCACGTCTCCCTCCGTAATGCCATTCCTTAGCCAGCAGCACCTTGGAGCGTCTCAAAATAGCCTCAACCGCTCCGCTTATCGCTCTCACACTCTAAACACACCGGGCTTGCGTGAGCCTGAGTGTGTGCGTGTGTGGGGCTATTTATAAACTTACAAAACCTGACTTAATGAGGCCAATAGACATCCTGTGGCAGACTCTCATATTATACTTGGGATGCAGCAGCCACTTTGAGACTGCAGAGCATACACTGCCTGGTGAAATGCCAACACAAAACGCACACGCCACACACACACACACACACACACACACACACACACACAAAGGCATGCACACAGAGCTCAACATTCAAAAAGTCAGTCAGACAGTGCACATGATATATTCATTCAGACATACAGACAGTCCATCACACATTATTCTCTCCTACGGCTGCATATATCTATCCATACACACACTCACACATACACAAACACACACACACCACAAACCACACACCCCCGACTGGTCTCCATCTTTGTAAGTGACAGCGTGTCAGACAGAAAACTCAACTGGAGTGATGGCAGAGGATGGGAGCCTATAAGCTTTGTCTGCATCTCTGCCAGTGGCTACTCTTGCAAAGCCATGCTCTGGGGAGGGGGTGGGGAGGGGTGGTGGGCTGTGAAAAGGCCAGTTCCACCTCTCCATCCAGTGGTTCGTTATTTACGAACTCAACTTGCCCGGTGCTGACGTGCAGCCAAAAGGCCATGGGTGACGCACCGGCCGACCACACGGCTCAAGCGAACGCTCCATCCACTCCGTTCCATCAACACGCCGACACGTCCCTGGCTCCGAGTCTCCTCCAAGTGAGTGCCCCAAGTGCCGAAAGTAGGGGCAAGAAAAAATGTTTAGGGAAAAAAAAAAAAAAAAAAAAGGGAGCCCTTGGAGAGAAACCGCGGTGCTGGCCGCTCTGCCTGAGAAGGAAAAGGCGAAAGGAAACCTGGGAAAGCGTTCAACCCCGCCGGGATCGGCGAGTGGCGGGCAGCTCTGGACATTTTTCGTATTTTACGGTCAGGTCTTATCTGGAGGCGGATGGATGAGCGAGTAGAGTACGCACAAAGGAGCTTTTGTTGTTGTTGTTACTGTTTATGTTGTCAATGTTGTTTTTCCTTGACCTGCTGTGCGCACACACAAAGCTGAGGCCTTTTTTTAAAGGCTCATCTAACTCTAAAGCTTGTCTAACTCTTGTTTTGGCTTTGTAAAAAAAAATATATAAATACAGGCATTGGACTTTTCTTTTAACTGAAAACACACACACACACACACACACACACACACACACACACACAGTCCAAAGCAGCAGCTCTACAAGCCTGACAAACACAGAGTCAGACAATAAGAATAGGCAGAGCGAGCTGTAGTCAAATAGCTGATAACACTGGTCTGGATCCTGCTGTTTGATTAGTGAACATTCCATGATGTTCTGTCTCGTCTGACCATCAGCTCAAGCAGTTTGCACTAAACTACTAACTATGCTAAAGGGGCATCAAGAGTGCAAAAACAGGGGAAAAAAGAAAAAGGAAACTTCTTAAAGTAAGGTAAAGTTGCAGAAAGAACAAGAGTGAGAGCGAGAGTGAGGAAAAGAAAAAGAGAGAGAGGGGGTGAGAGAGGTAAAATAGAAAGACTATAGCATGACTATGATTGGCTTACTGACCCGTAGTAGCGACTGTGACTCCTCCTTGGTGTTCTTGACCTCTGTGGTGCCGCCGCTGGAGTACTGCTGTGTCATGTGACCTCCGCTCTTGTCACCACCACCTCCTCCTCCTCCACCACCTCCTCCTCCTCCTCCTGATGGGGTCTGGGCCTGCAGGAAGCCCTTAGCGTCAGTGCTTAGGCTGAACATCAGACCCGGCGAGTCCCTGAGCACGGCTGCTGCCGCCGCTGCTACTGCCTTCTGCTGCTGCTCGTGCTGCTGCTGTTGCTGTTGCTGTTGGGCGGCCACGGCGTTGAGCAGGCCCAGCGCCCCCTGGGGGAGCTGCGAGGGACTGCCTCGCAGGATCTCCCGCGCCCGCTCCTTGGGCACCCACACCAGACTCTGCACCTGGTCACCTGCGTTGGCGGCTGCTGCAGCTGCTGCCGCTGCGGCCGCCGCGGCTCCGGCACGGGCGAGCGCCTCCGCCCAGCCTTTCTCTCCACCCGGTGGGATCACTCCTCCCCCACCGCCACCGCCACGGGTCAGGGGGTCTTTTTCATCGGGGGCCTCGCTCTTCACGCCGGCCTCAGTGCCAGGGCCCGACTCGGCCGGTCGGCCCTCGGGTGGTGCCAGGCTGTAGAGTTTGAGGTCTCCCTTGCTCTCCTCCTTGATGCTGAGGGTGGAGGGCGCCGAGCAACCGTTGGTGGGTGCGCCGACACCCCCGCCGCCGGGCTGGGCCGGATCCGGGCAGTGCGCCGTGTTGAAGTGCTCCAGCAGGGCCGACGTGTCTGCTGCCGTAAAACTGCAGTGACGGCATTTGCAGCAACCATGGACCCTCCTGTGAGAGAGACAGAAAGAGACAAAGAGAAAGATAGAGTGAGGGAGAGAGAGAGAGAGAGAGAGAGAGAGAGAGAGAGAGAGAGAGAGAGAGAGAGAGAGAGAGAGAGAGAGAGAGAGAGAGAGAGAGAAAGACAGAGAGGAAAACAAAAGAACAGGTTGGTGAGTGAATGGAACACTCTGGAACCTAGGAGACCGGAGCAGAACACACTGCCACTTCAAATAAGCAGCTTGTTCCACTTAACTAATGCTGTAGGTTCTCAAGAGTACAATCAGATTAACATTATGTCATGCTCACATTACTGTCTAATCTATTGAACTCTCCATGACTGTTAATTAACAGCTGGGAGTGTAGAGCTAGCATTCTAGCTACTATTTACATACATGCGTTCAAAAAAATCAGTAGACATATTTACTTTTTCTCCTGTCCGGACAACCCAAAAAAGCCATTCTAACTTTTGAGGGAGTGAATAACAATAAAAGATGATGAAACAATCATAACTGAATTACTTCTTTAATCTCAGCAGAGTCCGAGTGTTGTGGAGGAATCCTATTATACAATTTAAATAGAAATGGTCTGGCAGACAAAAACACTGCACTCAAATAAAAAATAAATAAATACATAAATGCATAACTAACAGTTCACAGCTGCAGTGGAAAAAAAAAAAAACCTCAGCCGACGGCAATCTACACTGCCTTCTCTCATAAGTAATCAAGATGACAGTGAGCACAGAACTGTGATGCTAAAGTGCAGACTCATCATGGAGTCCCTTTTTTTGTTTGTGTTTTTTTTTTTGCATCTGCAGACATATATTCCAACTTTAAGTATGTGGGTATGCAGTTATGGAAGGAATAAATCCCATGGAGGGGTCGTAAAACTCCTGATGGAGACCTTGGGGAAAAAAGAGAGAGAAAGAGAAAAAGAGAGAGAGCGATAGAGAGAGAGAAAGTTGAGGCGCAGAAAAAAAGAACCAAATCACAAGCCCTGAGTGGAGAGTGGAGGTAAAGGGGAGGCTGCGGTGGTGATGCACGGCCCTGGCAAAATCCGCATCTGATTTACTGGAACACAAATGACTTAATGTTTTTACAGAAACATAAAACCCGGCAATGGGTGCCACAGCTCACAGACTGGCAGCCCAGGCGAAGGCAAACAAAAAGATGATTTCCACTGGCAATGGCCTTTGTGTGTGTGTGTGTGTGAGTGAGTGAGTGAGTGAGAAAGAGCAAAGGTGGAGAGGGAGAATTAGTAAGTGCACACAGACACACTCGTGTTCGTGTGTGTATGTGTCAGAGAAGGGGAGAAAATAGCAAGAGCATGCTTGCTTATACAAGATTTATGTGGCTGCACGAGAGACAGAGAGAGAGAGAGAGTGTGTGTGTGTGTGTGTGTGTGTGTGTCAGTAGCCTGAACACACTGCTGTTCAGAGTAATTTGGCTAAAAGCCTCACAGATGCGCCACAAAGGAGGAGCAGTGTTGTGTGTGGCTTCAGCCATGCTGCTTAGCATCATCACATGGGCCCAGCAGGGGACCCTGCCTCACTTCAGCTCTGTGTGTGTGTGTGTGTGTGTGTGTGTGCACGCGCTATGTGCTTATTTCATCATCAAATTATGTATGCATATGCATAATCTAAGTAAAGAGGGTGTTTAATAAAATCCAGTCAGTAACACTTTAGATTGGGGTGTATATATTCACCATTAACTAGCATCTTATTAACATGCAAATTAGTTTTCAGTAGTTTACATTCAGTCTAGTCCACAGGTTTTTATTGAGTGTGTGTCTTCAGTTGACACAGATAACTGAAATGAGACTGTCTGAATACACTGAGCACTATCAATGAAGCCAAACAAACAACACAAAACACTAAAAACAGTAGTGATATATCCACTGCCAACCAACAAAATATTAATACCTTAATACCTTCTTTTTCAGGTTCCAGCTTGGTCTAAAAAATATAATTTATTCCCAGAACATTCTGGTCTCCAAGCACAGCGCTGCCCTCCACCCCCGTATCAAGGACTTTGAGGAGTTTGACCGAGCCGTGATGATCATGAAGCACAATTATAGTTAATTACAGTGGATAACACATAAAACCATCAAAAATAGCTCTTTTATAGTTCCTGGCTGGGAAAAGAGGACTTTACTTTGGTCCTATTATGTTTAATAGTCTATCTATTCTTGTGCTGTCACATAACAATACTGGAGGAAAATTGCAGTGATAATATGGGACTGCATGTGGGAATCCCACCTTCAGGAAAATTTATTGACTTCAACATGTATTTTTACTCATTTTTTCAAGACGTCAGCGTGCTTATCTGTATTTATGAGGGTGAGATGTCGATGGTGAGAGCGCCTAAAAAAAAAGTGGGAGTTCACTGGTTTCCCAGCATGCTGTGCAGCAATTTGTTTTCCACCCCCGGGAGCAAACAGGAGCGGGAAAGGGATGGGCATTAAGAGGGTCTGAGAAGGGCGAGGACTGTGGCGAGGTGCATGTGCTTGGCCCCCGTGGGTGTTTTGGATTATCTGCGACGCCGTTGACAATCTAAAGTGGCGTGCGCTAGGCAGAGCTGTAGCCAGGTGCTCTAATGAATATAGCCCCTGTGTGTAGTAGTTACATATGCAGACACACACACACACACACACACACACACACACACACACACACACACACACACGCATGATCACATGCACTACATTACAACATCCAAAACTACACACATAATACACAGCCATGACCATAACTCAGTAGCAAACTTCCACATCATTGAGTTTCTACTAAATTTCAGTATATCTAGAACATTTAATACTTTTCCTGCAATTTTTATTTAAATCTATGTGTGTAGTGCAATTTCTGAACAAAGTATCAGACCATTAAAAGAATCTGCTACTGACCAGTTTCAGAGTATTACCATCAGGCAACTTTGCAGTGTTTTAGAAGAAAGGCTGGACAATTTACTTGTTTGTGCATTCATACATGAAAACCGTGAAAACATCTGTGAAGCAGCAAGAGAACAATGCCACTCAGACTAATGTGGGCTTTGAGTTCGCTTGGAAAGATGAGCACCAAGGGCTGATCTGGCTGATCAACCTCCTCCAATTCTTCTCTCTCTCTGCCTCTAAGTGAGTGGGTCATTACACACAGTGTGTCATATCTTCACTCAAACAAAAACAAAAACTCCCTCTTAAGAAAGGGGGGGGGGGCAAAAAAAAAAAGATAAAATTCATCCAAGCACGCGGCCACAACATAAATCGCATGCCTCTGTCTGCCTCGCCGACAGCAAACACAAATATTTAGGCTGACCCCCGGAACCACTTGCCACCCCCCTTCTCCTCCCAACATGGATCGTTCCGCAGGCTCTGGACAAGCGAGGGGCGCTGGATTGACCAGACAGACGGCTAACTCTCGGCCAGAGAGCCATGAAAACTCACATAGCAGCTACTGTGCAGGTAACTAAAGTTTTCTCTGAGAACATCCGTACAAACATTCTGTAAGATATTCTAGACATAAGAACACACAAGCCCAAAACACAACGTCCAAGGTAGTTTCCATTCTTTAACAAAAACCATGCAGAGTAACTGTTCTAATACACTCCTGCACCATTTTGAAAAACTCTGAGCTATCTGGAAAAGAGTTTCCAAGAAATATTTTTTAAGTTTATTACTTTTTTGGAAGTCTTCATTTTCCAACGAATATTTAGAGGGGTAATAAGTTGTCAGCAGCAGTGCTTGGTGGAAGCAGTCATGCATTGTTCAGTGGAGTGTCTGAGACAAAGTATTAGGCAGCAGTTTGGACGGTCTGTGTGTGTGTGCTGGCAAGCAGAGCAATGCAGTGTTTCCTCCCTCGTTCTCTCCTTTGGCTCATTTCGAGCTGGTGCTATCAGATAACGCACAAGAGAGAATATCAAAATTCACATTGCAGCAGAGATAAAATTTAATTACCCTCATAGTTCTCCCCACTGCACAAAAACTTAACTACTTAAGAACACACACACAGACACACACACACATACACACAATGCGCCAGGCCCTTTAATTAAGTTGCGCTGGTTTTGTCGCTGGGGGAGCCCAATCTTTGCTTTAATCCTCCTAACAGTCGTGTGTGTGTATGTATGTGTGCATGTGTTCACTTTATTCACAATAAGATCAGTGGTGATAAAGATCACAAAAAAACTGGTGCAATCTTCTCACACAGTTTCAAACAATGGATGTGAGAATCCACTAGGGATTCTTGTGATTGAGCTTGGAGTCGACAAATTCCATCAATTTCCTTCTTCTCATTATTTGTGTAAACCCTTCACATCTCAGTGTAATTTGGACATCTGTTCCACAAAGGATGCAACCATCATATTTTAACTGTGAGTGATGACTTAATCTAGCAAATTGAGGCTGACAATACAGTAAGGATTTAAAGGGCAAAATACATAATTTGATGGAAAATAATTTCAATGATCTGTGGGTGTTATATGTAATTTAATTTTCTGTGCATTCATTTGACTACAGTTCAGAGGTGTTGCTAAGAGTCCTCTGGAGGAAACTAAACTAAATTAAGCATTTAAATTTTAGCAGTTAATATGAGCCAAATGAAATGTACCTACTTTTTTAAGAGTACAAGGCAAGATCTGCATTAGCAGTGGTATTTCCTGTGCATATGAACAGCTTTACATGCATTAATTTCTGTAAGTACCTTCAATAAGAATCCACACTGAAGACGGTCTCTTAAGAGCATATACTCTTAATTACTTTTAGTCTGTACCAAGTAATGTTATGTCACGTAAATATGAGTGACTTAAAAGTGTAATGATGTAATGGAATGGTCTGGTGTGTACGTGTGTCTGTGTGTGCGTGTGTCTGTCTGTGTGTCTGTCTGTGTGTCTGAACACATGCATGTACATGCATTCATTTGAAGCCATGTATTATGTGCTAGGTCATGATACCAACTAAAAATGAACAAATAACCAACTTGGATGCTGTTTACAGCATTATTTTTGCTTTAATCCCTCAAACTGCTTACACTAGCAAAAGAAAAAAAAACTTTTTTTGTCCATTTCATGTTTTTGTGCAACTCTTTTATTGATTTCATCTGAACTGAACCATCCCCCCCCCCACACACACACACACCAACCCCACAGCTCCATCAAGAAAAGGGAGAGATGAAGAGTCTTCCAAACCAATATCCATGTCAGAATGCGAATGGGATGCTTCAGCACCAGCGTGGCGACATGAAAGCTTGTTAGCTATGCACCTGGGCTTGCGATCAATACATAGCTCTGGGTCAAAAACGGTGCTCAGAGCCAGGGGGGCATGTCAATCAAACAAAAAAATAAAATAATAATCCCTTGCGCCCATAACCACAAACCCTCTGTTCTGGAGACAAAGAAGTACTCAAAACCTCCCCTTACGTATGCCTATGCCCAGCCAGACTGCCCACGACTGACCAGCTGGTGGAGTTGGAGAGGAGGAAGCTGAAGGGGACTTCAGTCCCAGGCTGAAGCAACATCTGCTGGGGAGAGCATATTAGTTGAAGCGGGGGTAACGGAGACTGATGTGGGTGTATATAAGGCCTCACAGCAAAAGCATAGCAACACAGCACACAGCCACACATGATACAAAGGCCCAGAGATAAGGTGATCATCTAGAGAGATAACCGGTCACGGAAAAAGCTGACAGTTATTACAAAAAGGTGGTAGGCTGTACAGTGCGGTTTAACATCTGCTGTTCTCTCGCTCTCTCTTTCTCTGAAACACACACACTTTATCACATGAAGTTAGGCCTTGTGATTTTGTGGGTCCTCTCAAGATCAGTATAGGCTAGATTGTGAGAGGTGTCACATTCAAGGCTGACTTTTCAAAATGTGGAGGCTTAGCGGTACAAATTATTTACAAGTCCACAGATGCATAAAAAACTACCAAATGCAAAATCATCAACACCAAAACCACAGCACATCTGTACACATGCAGGCTGGACATAAAACTTACTACATGGGCTAGATGTAAAACGTATTACAGAATGCGTCAAAACCAATATGTAAACACTATTCACACTAGATTATATTTCTCTCCACCACCAACTCCGTCTTGCTTTCACACACACACACAGACCAGCCAGCCTGTGTTTTTTTTGTTTTTTTTTTTCTATATACAGCCTGCCCTAAGCACTCTATTCAAAATTGTGCTCTCTCTCTCTCTCTCTCTCTCACACACACACACACACATACACACACACACACACACACAGATTTAGCCAGGTGAAACAGGCAGTTGGCCTCCACCTAAAACAACTGGCCTCAGGCTCCAAAGCATTTGCTATACTTGCAAAAAGAAACAGCTTAACAATGTACCTCTCCAGTTTCAGTTTTTAAACAAATCACACAAGAGCTCAAGAAAAGTAGCAGTACCAGTATATTTCACATGTTTTAAAACTTTCTTAATTGGCTATATATCCTTAATAAAACACTGAAAAAGCAAAAAGAAGAATTGCATCTTCAATCAAGGTGAAAGCCTTTTTTCTGGAATTCCTGAAAAAAATGATAATCTGATGCAGGCCTCGTCAGTGGAGTGATCTGACATCAATTGCACAAAGTGCTGACGCAGGCCTTGTTATATTTACAATGCAGCTCTATTGGATTTGGAGAAGTTGTTTTGTTGTGCCGAGGCCGGGAAAGCAACATGCCCCGGCAGTGAGACATATGGACTGACTGTATGGGGGCTACTGCGCTAAACTCATTTCTCCCAATAACATCAAAACAGCACAGGCTAAACATGACCGTAAGCCCACGCAAGGCAAACTCACCGTAATTGATAACTTATGCCGAGGTAATGGATCACGATTCCTTAACATCAGTGGCTGAATTTATTACACAGTTAAGTTGAGGACAATTTTATTTTCCATAAACACACACGCACACATGCACGCACACACACACACAATGCACAACTGCATGAAAAAAAACATTGGCCACAGCAACCATGTGCATAAACATACACCACACACCTGGTCGAACGCTCGATTTTAAATGAAAACCTATGGGGAGAGCATTGGATTTCTTGACATGAAGTGTTTCACGACATATTCAAAAAAATGCTCCACACAACGACAGACCTTGCGTAGCAAAGAGCGAAAAGCTGTGGCCCATTACGAGCTAAACTAAATTTACTCTTGTACATCACAACAGCATTGCAGAGTAATAACATGCTGATTGACTGAATTTCCCATAATGTAAACATCGTCATCAGGGTCCGGACGATACACACACCGTTGACCACACACAGCAGTTGCTCTGCCAGTTCCGATGTCATGGTAAATAATGATCAAGAGTGATTTACCATCTGGATTAATTCTGTTCTGCAAATACACACATATCCTGACCTGAGAGTTAAATATGAACGTGAACACAACAACACTGTGTTTTTTGCTCTAAATAAACTTACTGTTAAAATGCCATCCCCCCAAACAACCAAAACAAATAACAAAATCAGAGTAAATATTTATTATGTTTCACCTGGTTTATGAAAGCACTCTACGCATTGTGTTACTGCAGGTTATTCATTTGTGTTCAAAAGCGCTTGTTTGAATTCTCACCTGTAGTGACGAAAGATCTCCTCCTCGACCTCGGTGAAGAATGGGCACTTGGTGCAGGAGTGCTCAGTCAGCACCTGACTTTTGACCCCACGCTCACCAGCACCGATGCCCTCCTCCTCAGGTTTGACGTCCGCCACGGCGTGGGGCGTGTGCGCGCTGTCGTAGTGCATGAGAAGCAGGTCGATGTCGGCAGTGGCGAACGGGCACTGGTCGCACAGGTGCGTGACGGAGGCCCTGGACGGAGGTGGCGTGGCTCCACCGCCGCTGCTGGGAGAGAGCTGGAGCAGGAGTAGGGCGCAGTGCGAGCAGGTGCTCTTGCGGCAGGCGAAGGGGTAGGAGATCTCGCCCAGATGCTTCTCAGGGCTGCAGAGGCCGCGTGGACAGAAGGGGCAGTGCTTGATGGTGCACTTGTGAATACTGTGTGCCCTCTGGTAGTGACGCAGCAGTGGCGCCACCACGATCACCTCGGGCCCGTGGTTCATGGAGTAGCGGAAGTCGCAGAATTGGCAGTTGTAGCTGGTCACCACCCCGTCGGCATCCACACCGCACCCACCGCCAGAGCCCTTGTCCTTCCTCCGGCTGTGGAGGACCGGATCCGGACCGGCTCCATCCCTCAAGGACTTGCGCTCAGCCGGACTGCCCTCTCGGGTGGGTTGGCTGTGCCTCTTCTCATAGTGCTCCAGCAGCCGGCCATGGCTGGAGGCCTCGCAGCTGAAGCTGCAGTACTTGCACCAGTAGTACGCCATGCCCCCTGCCTCAGTACCCGTCCTGCCAGTCGGCGAGGACGGGTCAGCGGCCGGCCGGATGGGCACCGAGTAGCCCGCCACAGAGTCGTCCTCGGCGCGCACAGCCACGCGGTCGGCCCACTTGCCGTGCTCCTCCAGGCCCACAAGTCCGCTGCCGCGCACCACCACGCAGTTGCTCTTGCGCTCCGATGGCGCCTTGTCATCTCCGCTGTGGCCCACCACTGGCACGGTGGGGGGGCTCTTCATCTTGTTGGGGTGGGTGGACAGGAAGTGCTGCTCCAGCTCCACTGGTGAGTTTCCCATGTACGTGAAATTGCAGAACTTGCAGCGGAAGTACTTGGTGTTGCCCTGGCAGTCAGGTGTCTTCCTCCCGATGCCTATGAAGGTACCTCCCAGCATCACCTACAGGGAGGAGAAACCAAAAGGAAAACATGAAGATTTCTTATTTAAAAATAAAGCAAGAGTAAAACTTACTGGCTTATGGTAAAAAGAGAGGAAAAAAAGAAAAACAATTCCCCAGATGACATGAGGAAAGAAACTACAAAAGGATAGCGTTCAATAACAGAGCCGATAGCATTGGGGATGCAGTAGTCATCTGTAAAAAAAAGGCAAAATCACAGTTCATTTGATGTTTTTATTACATTTCAGTGTGGAACTCAAAGGGCTCGCTGTGAGATGTGAGAACTACCCGTCTGGAACATATCCTCAGGATAAGGCAATAATACATTTGGGAGCGAAAAAGAAGAAAAAAAAAAAGGCATTTGGTGATACTTTTTATTTCACAAATTCGCTGTAAAACTCAAATTAGGAATTGATGGGCAGGGTAAAATTACAACCAAAGTGACTTCTCAGAGCAGATTAACTGAAAATGCATCTAAACAGTGCCTTTGAGGGAACAAAAGAAGCAATTTAAAAAGAAAATAATAACAAAAAAAAGAAAAATGCCAAACAACCACCTGTTTGCTCTACTATCTATAACTGACAAACTGCATTAGAAAGCCTGGAGACAATATTTTGTAGTTTTTAGCCATTTTTGAGCAAGCACACTTAACAGCTCTGAAAAGCCTTTGCGTTATGGAGCAGTTAAACGTTTGCTAAAAGCCTTCTGGAACGAGCCATAAAATAATTGTTTAAAAAAAACATAAAGCATAAAGCCAGGCATGGCGACTGTAATGACAGCTAATATGGATTCGCTGAGTGCAAGTGGGAGGTCCCTGATCCTCCTTGGGCCCGCGCAAGTGTGTGTGTGTCAAGAGGAGAGAGGAGCAATGTGGAATGGAGCGCTCGCAGAGTCGAGTCGAGCAGGGGAAGCCTGACATCATTCCCGCAGACGGGAGTGGGAGAGCGGGGGAGCGGGGATCGTCACATAATGGCTGCAGCAGACCAAGTTCCTGAGCGCTCCCCAGGGGCCGTATATTCCAGAGATGATGGAAGGCCTCCTGAACCGTGCTCACGAAAAAAAAAAAAAAAAAAAGTCGACCAAAAAGTCTGCATTAGAACATTATGTAGACAGGGCCGGCTGTACGGGCAAATTCAGTCATGTGTTTTTGTTAGTTTTAGTCACATTAATGTACTTTCAGAGATGTATTGCCATTTTCGGGTGAATATTCACTGCAGTTTGTGGGGACTGGATAGTTTATAGGAAAGCTTTAAAGCAAACCTGATCCATCTTTTGGCTTTTTTTTTGACACAGTCAGTATTTTTATATCGCTGGAATCAGAGCCGTTCTGCCCAGCTTTAATAACATTAGACAACGATCAGCACAGGGAGTGTGAATACATATTTTTGTGTGTGTATGTGTGTGTGTGTGTGTGCATTTGCGTAGGGGGGGTTTCTACATCTCCTCATGTCCCATGAGACAGCAGAGTGCCATCGGCCGCAGACTGCATCAGGCAGATTATGATTGAATTTAAAAAGCTTAAGTGATATCCACTGCCTCTCCCTGAGCGCTCTCCCTTACAAAATGGCATGACAGTAAAATAAACTCAACCTAAAACTAAAAAAAAAAAACACTAAAATCTAAAAACTCTAAAACCATATACATCGACAATTCTAACAGAGAGAAATTAACAATATATAATCACAAAAATCACTTTTTTTTTTTTTCCATATTTACCTGAACTGTAAAAACAGAACATCCATACGCTAGATGAGAACATTAAACATAATGGCCTTTGCTTTGAGCCAGATGCGGCAATTTTTTCCAACTGTGCACTTCTGTTGGGCTTGTTCTGTTGTCCATTTTGCCTGGCATAAGGCTGGGAGATAGAGGGTCGTGGTGGTGGGGTTAGCGATGATGGGTGTGTGTGTGTGGGGGGGAGGGGTGGTTGCAGAGAGCACACACCTCATTTCCAGAGGAGAGCTGTAGTTAATGCGCTGGTTGGATTGTAAACACGACATTGCTGAAGTGGAGAGTAAAACCACACTGTGGGCCCGTGCAGATAAATGCCACTGACATCTGCTCATTACTGCTCGTTTTAAATAAATCGAGTTCCCCGTGTTTTCACTGGCGCGCTCCTCTCGACTCACTAACACCCCCACCCTCACCCACATCACCACCACCACCCCAACTTTAACCTCCCTCCTCCCAAACGTTCTCATTGGGTAATGAGAAATCACAGTCTTCTATATTACCACATGGAAAATTCCACTAGGAATGAATACTGAATGTGTTTTTCTTTTCTTATTTCCTTCTTTCTTTCATCACATTTTTTTTAGTTTCATAATGACAATATGGAAACCCCGGGCACTTTCAATTGATATACTTAACAGGGGCGGGTCTGTACTACATGGTTAAATTTGATCAAATCGAGCAGAGGGTAAATGCGACAGGTAATACTGTTTTCTGCTCTTGGTGGGATTTGTTAGACTGTGTCTTTTACTTCCCTCAATGGAGCTTGTCCATGTGTGCAATATAAGTTTTGGCAAGGACTTCCATTTTGTCTTAATACAAGAAACTTTCACTTTTTAATGTCATAATAAATCTCTTAAGCGATCGCACCACTTAAAAAAAATGACTTGCAGCTTGCCTAAAGTGGACCAGACAGATTTCCCACCTGCAGACCTGGACTGTATGCTGGAATATTACTGAGTGTTTTTTTTTTTTTTTAAAGGAGAGAGAAAAAAAAGAAAAAGAAAAAAAATGTGAAAGAAAATAAATTTAGGGAAAAACTGACTTTGGCGTTCAGTATGACCAATCTAGCTATTTCTGACTTGACTGATGATTACTGTGAAAAACTGTTCACTGTTACTTTAACAAATGGGTTTTTTGTCACACTCATCTTGTCTAAATGCCGTCCAGTCATCTGCATTTTCCACAGCATTAATGTATCCAACTAAAATGTCGTACAGATGTTTAAATGCTCAGATACTGACCAGAAAGTCACATTTCATAACACGCATACTGAGTTATATTCACAACAACCTTGACAGCAAATTTCATGTAGTACAACACATTTTATATCACACAAATCTATATACTGAAATGTCAATCTTTTGTGCTGTGTTTATAATACCCCAAATTAAATGTTACAAGAAGGGAATTACAAATAATTGCGCTGAATGAGAGAGGAACATTACCTGCCAACCTCCAGTCATATTGTCTACTTTCCCACCTGTCAACCTCCCAAAAGGCAACATGACGGAACCCAATACTGACTGATTTGGAGGGTGGAGGTTTCCAAAATAATTTCTGGAAAAATAGCTTTCCCAAAGAGGCAAAGGCACATTTAGCAAACCTGCACGTCAGAGTTAACCATCTTAAATTAGCATAAGATTGTTAAGCCATTTGACAATACTGTCAAACTGAGTTGTCAAACAGGTGCAGTTGTGTACAGTGACCCAGTGGATGGGCAATTAGCTTCATCGCATCAGGATTGGGGCAGAAGGAGTGAAATGCTTATTACATGTAGCTGCTTCAAGGCCATCATGGGATTTTTTTTTTTGTTTTTGTTTTTTTTAACATTATTTAAGGGTGCAAGATGAGTTTATAATGGTTAACCAATGGCTGGAGGTTATCTTTAAAATGAGTATCCCTGTCCAACCAATCCAAAGTTCCACTAACCTACCAACTAACCTAAATGTACTATGTACTGTACAAATACTTGCAATATGTGGGAAAACATCTGTGTGTTATACACGTATCCTACATCCTAATGAGAGGAGAGTGGAAGGAGAGTGGGCCGATTACCTGTACATCATAGGTGCCATTGAGTAGTGAGGGTCTTGGGGAGGTTGGGTCTGGCAAGCCCCCGGTGAGCCCAGCCTGCCCCAGCAGTCTCCCGGCCCCCTCCTTGCCTTGGCTCTGGGCCGAGAACTGCACCATGTTGTGGAGCGCCAGGATCTTGGTGTCCAGCTCAGCATCCTGCCGCGTCCGGTTGTGCAGTCCCAGGTGATACTTGCGGAAGTGTTTGATCAGGTCGGTGGGGTCGTTGCCGTAGTAGCCATAGCCACAGATGTTGCACTTGAAGTCCTGCAGCTTGGGAGAAGAGGAGGAAGGAGGGATGCCGGTGTCGGAGCCTGGTGGGCTGGCAGTGCCCTCTGTCCTTGGCATGGCAGACGTGCCGTCACTGTTCCTACGCAGATGGAGAGACGGGCGGAGGGGTGGCATCTCCCCGTCGTGGCCCATTTCGGGGCTGTGCATGGCGGAGTCGCTCTCCTGCCCGTTGCTGGTGCAGCCCTGCACAATGACACCACCACCAGTCCTCTGCCACCCCTCCAGCCTACAGCCACCACCAGCCTCTCGACCCTCCCCTATCTCTCGCTCCTCCAGCTGGGAGGGAGACACAGAGCTGGCCCGTCCGTCCGTCTCACCATCGTCAGCGCGGGACGTGAGAATCAGCAGCCTTGTGTCTGTCTCCCCATCCTCCGCTACAGGAAAGGCAGCCCCGCTTCCGCCCTTCCTGTGTCCCCCGACGTAATGAAAACCAGGCTTGTCTCTTGGCACGCCTGCCTCTCCAACGCCACCATCTCCTCCTCCTCTCCAGGCCCGTTTCACAGGCGGCTCCTCGGGTTCGTCGGCTGCCACGGGCCCGTCAGCATGCTGGCCCTCCTCGCCGTCGGCGGAGCTGCTGGGCTCGGCCGGTCGGCCGCTGCCGTCGGCGTCCTCACTCTCAGGCCCGCTGGCCTCGGCTGCCAGCGCCTCGCCCTCCTCCTCCTCACCGCCAAAGCTCCTCAAAGGGGGGTTCTTTTTCCGCACCATGTCTGCAAGACACAACAGGGCCAAGATGTGAGGCAGAGAGTTAAGGAGGGAAGTAAGAGGAGGACCTCTTTTGAGATAAAATGCATATTTGGGGAAAAAAAAAAAAACATAACTCAAAAAAAACAAAAAATAAAAAAGGGAACCTCATGACTGGGGACGGATAGGACGGGGACTGTGGAGCCTGTTTTCTACCCCATCCACAAGTCGTAAAAGAGAAACAAAAGCATCTTCCAATTGTTCTGGTATGTTCCAAATGGAGGGAATAAAAGCACTGTGTGGTGAACAAGTCTTTTGTGAACAACAAGTTGTGCCCCCTTTCCCAGTTTGGGCCATAAACTATTCTTTTGAGCCCTAATATCAGCGGCGATGTCGGGCGCCGAGCTTTGTTGATGATATTTTAATGAATAAAATCTGTGCGCTTGTGTCACTGATGTGGCTTGCGGACCCGCATTTTAAGCAGCGAACCAAATCAAAGAGCAAAAGAGAGTGGGTTTTTTTTGAAGGGGGGTGGAGGGGGGTGGGGTGATTTTCTAAACTGATTCGTGACATGAAATCACCCACCCGTTCAAGATTGCATAAACGTATCACTTACAGACAGGGACGAGAGCAAGAGTTTGGAAAAAATCATTAGCTGGGTTTTGCTTCTTCATGAACGAAATGAAAAGAAATGAATTTGAAGCACAAAAATTAAAACTAACATGAGAGTGAGAGGTTTAAAAAAAAAAAAAAAAAAAAAAAAAAAAAAACATTTCATGCATGCTCCTATAAAACAACTTTTGTGTGTAGGACAGAAAGTATTGTTCCCCATTTGCCACCTTTGCACACTATTTCTTAACAGTCCAGAATTTACACTAGTCTTATTTAGTCAGTGCAAACGATTGAGAGCAATTTCCTAATTTAGGCTGTAAAGCAAATGGGTATTAAATCAGGCAATGGGACAACGCCTAAACCATGTCCATGTTAATAGAAGCCTTAGGAAAATCTAATCTGAACCAACGGCACACAAATCTCACCACACCCGGTTCTATCATACGCCAGCACTGATTCAGTCTTCCTTTCACAACCCTCACGCTGGGCTCGTCAGACTTAACATGCAGCACCAGTAGGGGCTCAGACAATCACACTGAATACAGATTTCTGTTTTCTTGTGTGTGTGTGTGTCTGTGTGGGGATATGTATTCATATTTGTTACACTGACAGAAAACAAAGAATAACTTGATTGCAAGATTGCGTCATAAGCTAATACCCGAAGTCTGTCTAAACCCCAGAATTCTCTGGCACCTCAGTCTGTATTAAAAGGGCTGTGGAGATTGGAGATTGGAACGAAATGCTACCGTTAAAATCCTTTGGAGTGCTGACCGAACAGACTCACTATTTTTAAAGTTGTATGAGGTCGACTTAAAAAAAAAAAAAACAGTGCAGACCACTGTGCTGCTATTACATTCACTGAGAAGTGAAAACAGCTTTCATCTACTGGGCCTCAGAGAAAATGTCAAAATGGCTGTACATTACGATGGGTAAACGAGATGTTGACATAAAATACCCTCTCTGCCCCTCGCTAACGTTCCCCACTGACACACACACACCCAAACACACACACACACACACACAAAAGCTGGGATCTCTGTTTCAATAAAGTTTGGATCATTGTAAACCTACATCAAAACCAGTGAGTACTGCATATTTAATCACATCTCAGAGAGAATAATCTTCCGAGGCTCCGTTCATTACCTGTGCTAGCTGCACCGCCTTGTTAAATTTCTTCAGTTACTTATTTATCTGTCTCTTATTCCGTGGGCAAGGGCTGAGCACTGGGATCCCCCTAAGCACAAAGGCTTCATTAGTGGATGCAGGTTAACACAAAATATCTACAAAACCAAGAAGAGAGGAAAAAAATAACCTTTATTATATTCAAACCTTCTTGGGGCAAGATGAAGACCATTACCACCTGAATGGTCTGATCGAGAGACAGAATAATTTGCTTTCATAGCTCTGAGCCATTAACCACATTCCTATGGCAGTCAATTCAAATCACCAGTCCCTTTTATTTTCCTCTTTAGCCTCTCTCTTTCTCTCTCTCTCTCTCTCCGTCTTGTTTTCTTTATTGCAGCCCTCCCTGTCTGTTATTGTGGTTCTCTTGAGAACTTAATAACCTATAATATGGCTTTTGAAGAGGAAAGGCCAATCAATGTCCTTAATTAAAAAAAAGTCAGGAAGGTGGGGGCATCAGAGGGTTTTGGCCTTGCATGCTGAGCAACACTGGATGTGCCCCCTGATCTTACAGCTCAAAAGTCCTACAGTTGTATGGCCACTGGGCGATCATGACTCACATTTTAGGGGATGACATCCATGCTCCAGCATAAGTGGGCACCCACCTCTTTAATACTGACATGGCCAATTTCTCCAAGGCAATACTTTTGTGTTGTGTTCTAGATTAGGGCTGTCCATCAGACACTGCCTACAGATCAGTAGAAAGACTCCAGTGAATACAGTTCGAGACAGTCCTGCTTCTTTCATAATGAAGATGCCATTGTAAGAAGAAGAAAAAAAATCATGGCTTGAAGTGCTGATGCTGCCACAGCAACCTTCTTTCACTACCCAGCAACACACTCTTGAGACTTCTCTGAACAATCTCGTCTGGTTTATCACATGGCAAGCAGGCCCAGTTTGCCAAGGGTATTGACAAAGATGGCCCTGACACAAGCTCTCATTCAGCTAGAGCTAGATGCCTGGCATGCGCGTGAGAAAACAGGGCTTGCATGTACTGTGCTGTGTAAAAGGGCACTTCAGATTGTTGTCCAACACTTGTCAGATCAGTGGATTTATCAGTCTAAAATAGGCCTTGCTCACATCACAAGTACAGAAGGGAGAGGCTCTTCGGCGGATTACTTTGAAAAATAAAGGTGTGAGCACCTATCAAACCTGATGACCCAGTCTCAGATCCTACTTGTTCAAACCAAAAGGGCAAACATCAAATCTGTCAAGACTGATAGGCACATTCACCTGGGCTCCTCCTAAACACCAGCAAGTCAAACTCCTGGCACCAGCAATCAAGCAGGTCAGAATAGCAGCCTGCTCAAGACATCATATAACTGCAATTGCAAAGGCTGAAGATGTGTGCAAATGTAATGGGATATATAGACATTTTGCATTTGTGACTATGAAAACAGAACATGGTGTAGTGAAGGAGAGCGATCGATGACTGACAGAATCCTTCACATGGACAGCAGGCAAACGCTGCCGGGTTTCAAGTTTCTCCACCTCAGTGATGGCACAACGGGCCAACCACAATGACACACGAGGCGACCCTGCTCAAAATATGTCAACCAAGATGTCAAACTAAATCATGCAACTCTTGCTCTCCTCTTTCCCCCATTCCGGTTCCCGTATGAGCAGGAGAATTGAAAAAAAAGAACAGGAATTAAAAAAAAAAAAAAGAAAGAAAGAAAATCTCCAAACAATCAGAGCTCCGCAGCCAGATGACGTTGTGTCTGCTCCACGCGCACAACCCTTGTTAAAGGGGGTTTGTTTTGACTGGGGAGAGACGGGAGCTTACAACAATAGCGTCTTGAGTTGACTAACCCGCTTCGTTCAGTGAGGGCAGCCAGGTGGTCGGCATCACAGAGGCTTCACGGCACATCGGGCCCTCTCCTATGCACTGTCACGGCAAGTATTCATCACAGGAGTCAGGAGAAGCATCTTGCCTCAGGGTCTTAAAGGCCCGTGCTGTCACAACATCATCAATGTCCCTGACTCTGAGTGGGAGTTTGACTGAATAGGTGAATATTATGATTACAATACAGCAGGATGACTGCTTCCCCACAGGCATTTTTATTACTATTTAACATATGCTTTTTCCACATTAACGCATTAGCATTTACCTGGTATTAAGATTTGTACCTTTACAATGATTACAGTAAAGCACAGCATGTTTTCAAACTTCTACTGTAGGAAAATTTCTACTACATTCAAGAAGTTTCCAAAAAAACCTTTGGAAGCAATGAATCATAAAAACAATGTATCTTTTTTTTTTTTATACAAAGCCATGCATGATGCATTACATTTTCATGGCTGTGCACTTCAAAGCATGTCAAAGTCTGATGCATTATAAATACTATTCATTGGGAGTTGTAGTTCATGGGGCAATTGAGCTTACAAGCCTACTACCGATACTGCAAACATGCACATAACCTACACTCTCTTGCCTGTGGTTCTACATCCCCTGAATGGGAGGTCAACATGCACCAGCAATGTCTCTGGAGCACAGCGAGTCTGTGTGAGTCAGTCGACACTGGCTACTGACTCAGAGAGAAACCAAGTGCGCCCTGAAGGGGCAATGATCTGTTCTTGCACAGCTAGTCTGACTGAGGCCTGCCTCCCGCTCTACGCTGCTCTGGAGCGGAGCAGCCAAATACGGAGTGGGAAGCGAGGCCTTTTTCTCAGCAGCTCAGTCAGGGGAGCAAACATGACCGCCGGTCACAGACACAGCTGGTGGGACCCCCGCAGACTCAGGGTGAGCTCTAGAATAAAGCTATTCTCTCTGCCCCTCCTTCTCTCTTTCATTCCCCTCACTAGAGGAACTAGGCTAGGAAGGGGATGTGTGTTTATTAAAACTACATTATCACAATAGCCTCAACTCATATTTAGCCATGCACGTAAACCCAGTGAGTACGAGGCGGGGGGTTGGGGGTTGTAGTGTAGGACACTTAATACATTTCTCTCGCTCATAAACACACCCTGTGAGCAGCATATCGGACACATTCACACATTCACATTCACAGACACACACACACATACACACACACACACACACACACACACAGGCGAGTGACAACCAAGTGGCAGAATACACATCCTGACTGATCAGGAGACCCTCAGCCGACTCAGTCATCCCTGTCCCCTTCCAGGAAAAGACACCAAACAACTTTCAGATGCCTGGAGGAAGCCATAAGGCTCTGCTTTTCCAATACCAGTTCAGGGGGCAGCACAAGATGACCCAACGGGGAATAAAAATGAGTTCACTTTAAGTGATCTGTTATTGTTTGGCACCAAAATAACAACATAAAAGGGGACAATGAGATATTCACCCGCACACATGGTCAGTGGCCTCTTGCACACTCAGTGAAGAATACCATATGTGTGCAGTCAGGGATAAAAAAAGCCCCTTCAGATAGAGCAGATAGATGAAGCCTCCACCCCACCCCCGCCCCACCTTGGCGTGACGCTTCACACATCAGATGATGTAATCTGACCACAGCTATTTTTCTCTTTCAGTAGGTGTTTGTGTGCTGTGGTTTGAAAATTGTGTCATGTTCCCAGACTGCCTGCTTATTGTGTTTAATCCACTGTCCTATATATGGTGAAAAATACATTTACATTGGGGTGGGGTCATAAGTGCAATATATGATAAGACTAATGAATTAATTAAAATAAGGCCTGTAACCAAAAACATCCTATTTCCTCCACTCATCCATACTCAAGCAATGGGTCAAAGCACGCGCGCACGTACACACACGCACGCACACACACACACACACACACACACACACACACACACACACGCACGCACGCACGCACGCACACACGCACACACAGACAGAAAGACAGACACTTTCCCCCAGTCCCCCACCCATTAATGAAAACTATTCTTGCCACGAAGCCACACATTGTCACATTGTCACACTGTTAAACTCAAGAACTAATACATGCTTCCACACTGCAATAATTCTTACTGAAATGAGATAACTATCTGCCAATAACAGCCATTTTTTCTCTCTTTCTTTATATTGTACAACTTTCCTTTCCAGCTTTCCATCATATATGAAGTTGCTACTGCTGTAAAAACTTTTGAGCTCTTTAATCAACTCAACTTAGCAGGCTTTAATTTTAATTGAATTTCCAACACATGCATTCTGAGTCAACCTTCTGAAGTGACAGGAGTACTGTGCGAGAAAAACAAAAAAAAAAAAAAAAGGAAAAATAAATCTGGCTCTGGCCCTCTCTCCCGCATGAAGGAGATTTCACCTTGCACAAACCTGTACAGGCTTAGGGAGAGAAGCGGTCACAGCCATGGGAACCTTGTAAAGGAACGCTCTCCCCCCGCCAGCTCTCTTCTATTGGCTAAAAACTCAGCGTGGCGCAGGCCTTTATTCCCCATCAAAGCCACCTCTCGCTCTCTTGGCCTCTGTCAACCCCCAAATCATCACTAACCTTTTAGACATTTACTACAGCATGACAATGATGGTATTTAGTGGGCCATGACACAAATACACATAGCATGAGATTAATAAAACTGACATCACAAACGTCCTACGACGCAAAACGAAATGCAATACAATACATCTCTGAATAAAAAATCAGTTCGGTAAAGTGATTCATTGAAAGTTTACACATGACCAAAACCGAAATGTAAAAAAATTAAGGATAATGCAACATCCATACTTTCTTATTCTAACCCCTATCTGTGAGACCATAAGACAGCTTCATATGGAATTCATGTCAAGACAATAAATTACACCAAGCCAATCTGTTGATATTCTACCCAAGGCCATCAATCACACACTATAGCCTCACGTGTCACCTAGGGGATGGAGACAGAATAATTTTAATGAAAAACTAAAGCCTCTTGCCATTTGTTTCCTCTAGTCTCCCTGGCTGTACACATGGATTCAGCTAGATAACTCCAGAGCAGAAAATTCCTTTCCCCCCCTGAAAAGAACATAAATAAATAAATAAATAAATAAAATAGTATGAAGAAAAGAAGTCTGTCTCTGGCCTTCAGCATGTCACATTTGAAAAGGGCGAGAGACTTAAAAATACACCAGCTCCTCTAATAGAGACTCCACCTTTCTAAACAAGTCGGAGAGGCGACATCATTTTGGCGGCCCAAAATAGCCCCCCACGCGTCTACTCCAACGCCATCACAGAGAAACAGACTTTATCCGTGGGAGCAAAGAGGGACAGAGAATGGAGCAGGAGGGTGAGGAAAGGCATGCTAATCCTCCTCTTCTTCAGCGGCAAATAAGAAAAAAAGCAGGGCTGCCGCCTTGCAACACAGAGGCCTTTGAAGAGGACACAGATTTTTCCGGAAAAAGCACAGGCTTTACAGATGTCCCCCGAAAACACAAATCTGCACAACAGAACATATTCCACAACATTTACAAAGAAAGGAGAGTGAGCAAGAGAGAGAGAGAGAGGAGAGGGAGAGAAAAAGAGAAAGAGAGAATAAGAGAGAGAGGAAAAAAAGAGATGGGGAGGGACAAAGACTGTGTGCAAAGCCTGCACAGGCATGGAAAATAATCAGGGAGGCAAATGGAGCACTTGTGAAGAAGTCTTTGTCATGTGCCTTCCTTTTTCAAACGCCATAAAACTGCAGCGATGACTTTGCTTTATCTGAGCCTCAACTTCCAACAGGGAGGACTCCTCCTGAAAAAGCCCCACCCCACCACCACTACCGCGCAAAGCTCTCCCCCGGCCAAGGGGGGGAGATACAACAAAAGCTCCCTTGCGTTTTTCTAGAGGCTGGGATACAAGCACACCAATGATCACTGCCCTGGGCTGGACTGCCGTCTTGGCTCACTATAAACATGGAAGTAGCCTGGAAATGGATTGCTTGGAGAAGGATTTATGGTCAAAGCTTAAGGCTATCTGGGAGGGAAAAAAAAGATGTTGTTGGACCTTTGGCTGCATGGAGCTTGTACATGTGTATAACAAATGGTCTACATGTTACCCAACTTGATTCATCTCCACAAATCCAACATTAATCAACTGGACAAGACAACACGACATCAAACAGTTTTTTGGGGGGTGGGGCTTTGTTTTTCTGGTTTTGTTTCAGTTGTAGATACTAAACATCTGAAATAGCAGTAGTAGAAGTAATAGAAGTAGCAGTTGTTGCAGCGGCAGCAGGAGCAGAGGCGGCGGTCACATAATTAATTCCCTGACAGAGCACGGCTCGTCACCTTAAGCCGGTTACAGTGATGGTGAGCAGGAGGAGGAGGAAAGGGAGAGTGAAAAAAGAAAGAATAGGGAAGTGGTGGTGGTGGTTGGGGGAGGGGGGGGTGAAGGGGTGGAGGTGTGAACACGTCAAAAATAAAGAGCTTTTCCCATAATTCTTCCCCGCAGTTCACCCTTTTAGGTGTATGTGAGAGAGAGGAGACAGAGGGAGAGAGAGACGGAGGGAGGGAGAGAGAGAGGGAGGGAAAGAGTGAAAGGATGACACTGTGAATGGGACAGGGCCGTGACTAACTGCCTCGCCATGACTTTCTCTCCCCCCCCCAGAGGCACTTTTTTTCTTTTTCCTTGGCACAATACAACAAACACACAACTCTCTTCCTCCCCTTTTCTCCCACTCACTTTCTCCTGAGTCACACAACTAAGCCTAAGTCATGTTTATTCATAGGAACACATCCACATCAAAGCCAGGCTGTGTTGAGCAGCAAGGCTGCTACAGCACTGGTAAGATTACGGCCCTCCTGATGTCTTTTCGAGGCTGTGATATTCAATAACCCTGCTCCCTCCCCTTGTACTTGTGGCTATTACACCCCTTAACTCTTTCCAAGACGACTCGGCAGGACACGTTTATAAGAAACGTTTAACTGTGCAAGACGATGGTAAACCAGCGTCGCCAAAGGCTGGGCTCCCTGGTTGCATTTCTCACACAAGTCATGGCCCGCAAAAACCTAAGCGCCATGTTGGCCACCATGACTTGCATGTTAACGAAAAAAAGACAACTTGTTGTTACAAAGTTTCGTTGTTTGTGTTGATAGAGCTACTAATTAACAACTTTTCTGTGCCCATGCACCATTGAGTGCGTCAGCGAGAAAACTGCCACACCAAATGACTGAATGAAAATGATCAGGCCTACTTGGCCGAGTTTCAAACTCTGTGCTCACGTGCGAGCAGCTGAACTGGTTTGTGTGAGTGGCACCTCAATAACAACCTTTTTTTGTGCGCCTGATTTGATATGAGCAAACCACCTGTCACTTAAGGCACTGCTGCCCGTGATTCTTCACCCCAGTCACGTGACGGGCCCCGCCACTTGATGCACTGCCGATGATTCCTCTCACCAAAGGCTCAGTCTCTTGCAGAGCAAAGTCAGCCAGAACAACTTTAGGTTGCTTCCTACTCCTCTTGCTGCAGCAATCCCCTCCCCCACATCTCTGGGATGCTCAAGCTCTCTCAGGACCCCAAAACAACCCCCCTAGTCACCCTCCTCGTCCTCCTCTTGTTGCTCCTTCAGTCTAGAGGGGAGAAGGGGGGATGGGTGGATGGATGGTTGGGTGGTGAGGGTTGTGTAGGGTGGCCCCAGTCTGAATGACCTGCCCTCTTTGCACTCAATCAGCGCACACTGGAACCGGAGACAACAGAGAACAACTGCTTCCCCTACATTTCCTGTGATCACAGGCACAGAGCTGCCAGAGAGGGCCCGGGATCACGCGCTCCAGAGAAGAGCTGAAGATAACAGGCTTCCGCCAACGCCATGGTGTGTGTGTGTGTATGTGTGTATATGAGAGAATGAGTGAAAGAGTGAGTGAGTGAGTGAAAGAGGGTACATGTACGTGTGTGTGTGTGTGTGTGAGAGAGAGAGAGAGAGAAAGAGAGAGGAAGAAACAAGAAGAAAGAGTAAGTGCAAAAGAGAATAGGAAGCAGAAAAGGGATGAGAGGAGCAGAGGATGAAAGAACTGAAGGAGAAAAAGCAGACACAGAACAAGCAGACAGAGAAAGAAAATGAGCTAGAATAGCCACTCTAGGAATCTGCACTCTTATAATTTTGCAAAATTACATGAATGCAAGGATTTGCCTGCTAGACTTTATTTAGTTCTTAATTTGTTTCTTCATAAAAATGCAACAAATTCATCCCAAGAAATATTAAAAATCTCAATCAAAATTCTTTCAGCAATGTTTCCTTGTTTGTGTAAGGGCAGCCTACAGCAAGTACAGAATCTGAGCCATGTCCATCAACATTAGCATTCAAATATGCCAGGCGCTACAAAGTCAGCTTTTCAGTTGAACCAAAATTAGTCAGAAAATAAAGTTAGCGAACGGAATCAAGTATTACAATAGGGGCATTTTGCATGTGCCCATCTGTTTTTTTTCCTCTCTTCTTATGTGTGTGTGTGTGTGTGTGTGTGTGTGTGTGTGTGTGTGTGTGTGTGAGAAAGACATGATTGTACTATACAATGGGAATCTGTTGCTTCTAAGGCTTTTTACAAATTCCAGTCACCAATGATTGCAGATGTTGTTTTTAATGCAAAAACCTGTCATAGGCCCATGATTACAATTGCTGTTTTTGGATAATTCTACTGGAAATTACTGCAGTTTCAACCACAATTTCTGACATTTCCTGATGAAAATTCAGTCATTTTGGGCAAGTAGCATAACAAAACCTTTGCCAGATCCCAGTGGGGCTTAAGAAAGAGAAAGATAGAAAAAAATAAGAAGAAAGAGAGTAAGAAAGAAAGAAGGAACAAAACAAAGAGAGAATGTTCCTAACAGCTCATTTCAGCAGGGCTTGGTCCCGTGAGCACACACCTTAGAATGTGTTTTTTTTTCCCCTCAGAATACATAATGGCCTCTTTATCAGACTCTATTATGCTCTAGTGATGGTTTATGTGGGCCACTTCACTTTCAACAAATAGTCACGGATGCTGCGCTACAACTCTCAGAATCATTTACAACCAAATCAGCTTTTAGGCCACTGTTTCTCAAAGAACTCAACGCTTCTCTAAATGCTCTTTGCCTTTAATGGGTATCGACACTTACTTAAACGTTGTTAATTAAACACTATGCCACCATGCAGACACCGTCTCTCCACCTGAACCTCAGCAATCCTTGCAGGGTAAGTGTATTAAGGAAGTAAAAAACAAAACAAAAAAAAACAAAGAAACAGAAAGGAAACCAAAAAAAATTCTTTCGAGGCCAGAGGTAAGGTTGAGAGAACACCACCACCCTTGAAATTGCATCACATTTAGCAACAGGAAAGAACACTAGGGCACAGTCACAAGCGCCATTGCCCAACGGTGTAAGCGAAGCTTCAGAGTGCGAAAGGCACTTCTGCTTGTGTGAACCTCTGGTTCTTCCTGATGAGCAGCAATCTCAGTCCACACTACTAAATGTTTTATTTTTCTCTCTTTCTCTCTCTCTCGTTCTCTGTCGTTCCCTCACACTGCCCCCCCCCCCTACTTTAAGCGCTAACGCTTTTTTCTCACACATGCATTTATGGAGCAACAGATGTTCCTGTGCTCTGTGATGTTTTTTAACTTCCCTGTGAAGGACTTTAAGACAGTTTAGAGGGGCCTTAAGGCAGCACAATAGATTTAATTTCCTCTTGCACCCCCCTCATCTCCCCCTACCCCCATTCCCCCAACCCCCAACTCCACACTATGATCTAAAATTGTTATGAGCTTTTTATGACTGCTACCTCCCGACTGCCCTACCCAGAAGGATGTTACAAATTGCAACTAGCACAGCAGAGGCAATGGGAGAGCATTGAGTATCAGATAGCATATCACATGAAGTTAGCTGGCAGAAAGATCTAGAAGTCATTGTTTCATATGCTCCGCAACAGGCCTCTTTATCTTTTAAACCCCCAAAAAAAGAGGCTTATGACATCAAATTCGAGAAGTGATAGGGAAAATCACGCTACTGTGTACTCACCACTACCACCATCCACCTCCCCCCCCCCCTCCAGTGGTGCAACAATTTTCCTACGATTCATAGTGGGCCGTTGAAGCTATAGTGTGAAACCAACAGTAAACCACAGCACTTAAAACACATTTCCCCTCAGGCTAGTGTCACACATTGTTGCGACATGACAAAGAAAATCCTCCATCAACTCGAAGAAGAAGACAAGCAAAAGAAAAAAGAACGAAAAACAAAAGAAAGAAAAACAAACAAAAAAAAAAAACACATTACCCACCCACAGCGAGGAAGGAGGAAAAAAGAAAACAATCACCCACCCATTTCCTTTATCTGTTTATTGTGCATTTGTTTGTTTGTTTGTTTGCACGCCCTTGTTCATGTCATGTTTGTTGAAGTGGCTCGTGAGTGAACACAGCCACAGAGGTCATCAAGAGGCTGAACGAGTTAACGCCTAACAATACAGATCTGAAAGACAAGGTGACAGGAACAGAGGGATGAGCTGGTCCCTGATGCGCACACACACACAAATGGGGAACAAGAAACACCTCCAGCTGCACCTTTCTATGAGAACAGATGGAAGGGGCAGGGCAGTTTGGTCCTAAAGTGCCTTGTTAGGCTTCCTTTACGGGTCTGTTACAGGCTTACAAGCTGCTACAGACACAACCATGCAGTCCATGTAGGACAGATGGATGTGGAACTCAAGCCAGGGAAGCCGTCAGCTCATGTACACAACTGAAAGTAATACAGTAGTTTGTGAAACATTGTGAGGGTGTTTTCTTTTTTTTTTTTCATTTTTGTTTTTGAATACAGTTACGACTGGAAGGCCATGGGCATGATCGTTTCTGACCAAACGGTACTCAGGAAAATTGCCACTGCTGACAACTTGTAAATCACACCAGGTGATTTCCTTTCTCACTAGCCCGATTAGAAATAATGAAACCATGTGCTATCTATACAGATGGAAACTATGTATGTGATGCTTGAGGAAAGTACACATTATCATGCAATCTATAGCTAAAACATATAGAATGGAGAGTTAGAGGCAGACCAAGGATGACGACTCTAAACAAAAAAATCTGAAAACTCTGTTCAGTATAAATAAACGGTGGGCATGTGGAATAAACCAGTGGCAGTCAGAGACAGCGAGAGGATGTTCTCTGGCAACCATAGACAAACGTAGCCTGGAGCTAACTCATCCACGGAGCTCCTACCCTTGGGCGGTCTATCCACAGTTTGCCCTGCTGGGCCTGCACCTGGACCAAAGCGGCAGGTGGTGCCAAAGAAAAACAAGGACCTCCGACCAAAACCCGACCACCCAGTTACCCTTCTGCAGGGGCAGGTTGGGCCTTGAGAGCTGCAAGGAAGAGAGGGGAGGGGGTTTGGGAGCTGTAATAGTTACTAACTGAACCTTGACACGCGGGTGGCATCCTCACCTTGAAAAACGCCAACCCCCTCCTGTGGTTTTCCTGCCTTGCCCTCCGTTTGCGTGGTCAGTAGGTGGAGGTCTGTGTTCCCGTGCAGAAAAGCAGGGCTGTGCATTTATTTGTGTGGTTTTTGCACCGCCCAGCTTAACTGCGGAAAACCGGCACGGCTGTAGACCACAGTTCCCACCAAATCAGCACAATCTAGTCAAGACGTGGGCCTGGAATATAAACTCAATTTTTTTTTAGGCTCCGACGTGAACATGCTTGAACAGTGAAGACAACGTCTGGACAAGAAGAGGAGAAGGGAGGAGCGGCAACAACAGGGCAATACTGCACACCTTATCAGTGCTGACGTTCAAAAGTGAGGACACACCAGGTTAATTTTTGAATGAGCGATGCACCCAACTGTCAATTTCCTTTGTTCATGAAAGGAGGGAGGGCCCAACGCCCACACATGCTATTCCTCGTACCCTTTATTTATCTTTGTTTAAGACGCTATCCTTTTAATGCCACATTGCCCTGGGTCTGTTTAGTCAGAGCTATTCAATCACTGTGCCACGCCTCTCGATAAATACCTTTGGTGATGATTTCAACAGCAAAATTACAGGCTCGTCTGCGATACAGGGAAGAGAAATAGAACATGAATCGGAGAGAGCATTCCACAGCTGCAGCCAAACTTCAGCACATAGACGAACCCCCCCCCCCCCACCTTCATATCTTACTAAGCCTCGCTGCGCTCCAAGTGAGCATGGGATTACTACGACTTAAAGCAAAGTTTCTCCTAAAACGTGTTGCAAGAAGACAAGCCACTGACATGACAATGCCCGCGTTGCAGATTGTGTAAGGGCCCAAACAGCGAGCATTCTATCAAACCACCCACTATCATTTACCACACACACACGCACACGCACGAGATCACATGGCTGTGTTCATGCTAGGTACAATTTAAAAAAAGAAAGAAAGAAAGCACATTTTGTTTTCTTTCCTAAACCTGACTCTCATGTGTACTGCATAACTGTCAGCACAGGGGAGGTGAATCAAAATGAGAAGCAGGCTGATGCCCACCAGAGATAAGGAGACTGCGCTAAAGTCACAAACAACAGCCTCCATGAGTACACTGAAACAGCATCAAACTCACAGACTGTTTCGAACAATGTCGGCTAAAATAATGTAATAACAATAGTAATTAAATTAATTAATGAATTAATAACAATAATAATGCAAAATCGAGGATGATACTCTTAACATTGAGAAGAGAATAAGAGCTTATTTGTATGAATGTGTATGGTGTGACTGAGTATGTGTATAAGTGATCTCTTTCCCTCTCTCTCACTCCACATGTGTATGTGTGTGTGTAAACAACAACACATTTGTTTCCTTGTGTGTATATGTATTTATATGTGTGTGTGAGAAAGTGTGGGAGAGGGGGAGAGAGAGAGAGAGAGAGAGAGCATGAGAGAGAAGGAAAGAGGAAGAGAGCGAGTGTGTGTGAGTGCGCTTGAGTCGATTCTCTCATGCGCGAGTGAAGCACTCCGGGCACAGGACGTGCACTGACTCATCAGAGTGAGAGCGACCGCGGCATCAGAGAACTCAAACCCTCCTCCCCCCACCCCACGTCGCCCACACGTGCACTTCTCGAGAGCTACCTCCCACCCCAGCTCTCGCCACTCAGTCGTTAGCTTAACAGCGCCCGGCAGAGAGCGAGAGCAGGTAACAGCGGCGCTGATTGAAAACATCATGGGAAGGGGAGGGAAAAATAAAAATCAGAATCTAGACAGGAAACTGAAGTGGCCACAAGTGTTGTTCACCCACCAGCAAATGGAGAAGAGAGCACACGTTGAATTTGGCCTGTGTGGATAAGATAGGGCGAGTGGAATGGATTGCCTCTTTTGACAGTCTACCTGATGACAAAAAAAAAACACAGCACTATCTTCTTCTCTACAGATAATCATAACACCAACAGCCAAGCCTGCGGGGAAACGTGTGGATGAAGAGCTTCACACCACATTTAGCACCATGCTGGAAAGTTAAGCTACTCCAAGATAAAAGCGTCAGGAATACTAAGAGCAGCCGGGCGTAAGACAGATAGATGAGGGAGGGGGGGTGGTTGTTTAATGTCGTATTGTTCCTGCATACTTTCCAACCTGGTGTCAGTCGCTCTTTCTCGTCTACCGTCCAACTGTCCACTTAAATCTTCCCGTCAGGCTGCTATTGGCAGGGGTCTGGCTAAGGCACTAAAAGCACACAGGGCTTAGATTTGGCCAGCCCCAGCGACTTTCGAGTCGGCCCGCGGACGTATAAATAAGAACAATATCAGATAAGTCTCGCAGGAAGTCTATAAACATTTACATTCTCTTTCAAGTGCTGTTTATGGATATTTTATCTCCTATCTGGAAGTTAAGAACATGGTGAAAAGAGGCGCAGGAGGAATCTGGGCGCGAGCGGTGAATCAAAACGCTGGCGGACGCCTGACAGGACCCCGGCCCGTTTACCATAATAGGTGTTGAGCGTGCCGAGCAGAACGCCCGATGGCAGACCCTTGCTCTGTTCCAGCCGCGGGCCTGCCAGAAGAGTTATGATGGCCAGTGCTGAAGAGATATGGAGGAGAGAAGAAGCAAGAGGCGGTGGGGTGGGGTGGGGGGCACTGGCAGAGACAGCAATTGAGACGGGACAAAAAGAAAGGAGAGAGAGAGAAAGAAAGAGAGAGACACACACAACAGGACAGCAAAGAAAAGCTGAGAAAGCCTAAGAAAAGAGAATAAGACACAGGTAGTGGAAAAAAGGGAGGATACAGAGATTAAGGAGGAAAGAAAAAGAAAGCGAGACAGGAAGAGCAAGATGGGGGGGGAGGGGGGGTGTAAGAGTGAGTGGGAGTGAGGATCAACAAATTCTATAGACTATCTGACTGAGACAAACAGCAGCACCAGTCTGGGTTCAGCCTGGGAGAGGAGGAGGAGGAGCTTGTCTCCCCCAGCTGAGGCTCTTGCACTCTGAGGACCATCTCCTGTCTCAGAGGTTGTCCGATCATTATCGGGCGTTCTGCACAAATTGCCCTCGCTGCAGACGTCTGATCAAGTGCTGGTGAGCCACTGTCGCGCTTGGCCTCGCACAAAGCCCCAAATATCAACTTTGAAGCCTGTTTCCCTTGCAACGCCCCAGCTTTTCTCAAATGTGATTTGTAGCTTAATGAAGCGTGTGCTGGAAGTTCCAGTCAACACACTTCCTCCGGGGCAGTATTTATAGACCTTGGTGTAGTGCAACATGAAGTACATGTTTGCTCAACAAGCTGATACCAAAACCAAGAGTTGGGTGGAGAGACTGCAATTAAAAGGCTAAAACATGACCTGCTCAGACCTGTGTATGCCTCCTCAGACTTAATTGACATCCTTGCGGCTCCTCTTTGTTTCCAAAGCGCTGAGGTTTTCACAGTAATTTCAGAGGCTAATCCTGCTGAGCCAATCAATGAGCCTGTTTATGAAGATCCATGACCATGCTAAACTACGCTACTGAGAGTGGCATAGAAATATTTCCATACAAACTCACGTGCAAAAACAGTCCAATTAATAATTGGTTAATAAAGTGAATTACCATGGCACAAGCATATGCTAAACACAAAATATCCCACTCCACCTGCAGTGCAACACGTGAAGGTGACAGGATCCCAAAAAGCCTGGTGAGCACCCAACTATAAGAGACTCCACTAGGCAAGATCGGCGTTAAGGCATGGCAGCCACTCCCGCCGAGCTTCTCCGTGAGTGTGGCTGCGTGCTCTGCTCTGCTCTGCTCACCTCACCTCAGCACAGAAGTCGAGCTTCTCGAGCCACACGAAGCCCTCAATTAGCAAGACAATGCTGGCCTCTTTGGCAAGGCTTTAACACAACTGCCTGCTGTCCCACTCAGCGTCACAGCAACACCTACGCTAGTGGACTACTTTAACTGCGAGATGACAACAAGCCTGAGGGAACGGGGGAGTACTGTATATTGGTGAGAGCTTTGGGACTATACAAATGCTGATTTCCTTAAACAGTCCTCATCTCACTTGACACACAGATAATTAGTTAAGTAGTCAATAGGACAGATGACACTAGATCCCTTCTGGCTGAGGAACTTTACAGGTAAGGGCCCTTAGCCTAAGGTCTTACTGGAAAGGCTTTAAACACCATGTGTCCCACATGGGCCATGCCATCAGCCTTAGTCATGACATAGATCATTGCATACTGATCAAGACAGACAACATAATATATTACAATGGGAGCAAACATGAATATTCCCGGTGTGCTTAAGTGGGAATGTCAAATAACGTCACAACATAAACTTTTCAATGGTCTTTTGTGTCAGCATATGAGGGTTTGACTCTGGTCTGCATAAAGGGAGATTTCCCCCCCTCCCCCTTGCTAAAACAGAACACAGAACTTAACGAACGTTTGTGCCTCTCGCTCCGCTTTTAACCTCTCAGGTCATGAGGGGAAAAGTGCGAGATGATGGGGCATGTTATAAGTAGTACTGGAAGGGGGAGGGGGTCTGAGTGACACTGAAGTGGCCCATCAGCCCTTTACCTTACAGAAAAATGCTCACAGGCCGGAACATGGCATTCCATCCTGAAGTGGAGACTGGGCTGAGAACCAGTGGCTCCATACTGTTCTTCGGCTGATGCTGAACAGGCATCGCTCAATGTGTGAACAACGTGGTCGGGCCGCTTTGTCAAGACTCCTTCTTTGGATTGGCAATTACACAAACTAACCCCCCCCCCCCCCCCCCCAAAAAAAAAAAAAAAAGAATGAAGAAAGAAAGACAGGGGGAAAAAACACACATAACATTATTCAAGCTGCCAGAGGTGATGATGAAGACGTTGATTAATATGGCCTGGCTTTTTAAATAAACAAGTCCTGAGTGTGTGGTGCGTTTGACATTACCCTTTAATTTAGGAGGCTTTGCCCGAGACATTTTGTTTTCGCAGCTTCACTGCACTGCCCGGCCCCCTTTAGTTTTTACCCCTTTCGAGGCCTTTTCTCCACCGCCATATGGTGCAGTCCTTGCGGAAACAATCTGCTAAAAACAACAGGCCCGCACTTAACCATTTCTTTTTTAACACCACACGGGCCTGAATTGCTCCCTTTTTTTGCATTTTGTACATGGTATAAGAATCCTTTCGTGTTTGTGGCCTAATCATGTTAGTTTGCTAGGGATTGCTGGACTGGTCATTGCTTGTTAGGTACCGGGAAGCATTGGTTTTAATTGCCGGCCAAAAAAAAAAAAACGCTTTTGGTCCTGGACGCATTCGCTGGTCTGTGCACTAGCCATGTTGAAACGTGCCTTCTGACCAAACATTACTCGCCTGTGCTGGATACAGAAGGAAAGGGAATCCAACATATGGGAAGGCCGAGCTGAAATATGCACGCGCTCACGCGTAATCCGCAATGTAAAATTCCATCTTGGCATTGGACGAAACCTGGAACTGTTGACACACATCCGGCTGGCCCATGCGTCACTGTTCCTGGTCTGGTGCCGGTGATGATAATGAGTAGGCTTATTATGCTGGAATAAACATACATTTAACTTCAGTCACTCGCAAGGTCAAACCAGCATTGTAGCCTTTGAGCTTTAGAAAGGAAGAGGGGAAAAAAAAAACAGGGTTGGAAAAAAAAACTCAGTCAAAGTCAAACTTTAGCAAATGAAATGCCTTGGGAAAGCGTGTGGTCTGTGGAGATGAAGGCAGGGCCGCTTTGGCTCGCGACACACACTCGGACGAGCGTTCGAAAATCCACGAGAATCTAGAGCCACACGATTAGACTTTTAAATGAGCATTATGGAATCATTTGGAGCAGCCGTGTCCTCCGCACACTGGCACACCATAGATCACTCAAGCATCTACAGCAGGACTGTGTGCTGACGGCTGAACGTTCACCTTTTCCATCTCCAGTCTAATTTTCGGGGATTATACCAATTAAGGCTGCCTATACATAGGATGAGCGCTGCAAAAGGCTGTTTATCCACCCAAAATAAAAGACCTAAAAAAAGTAAAATGTTGCAGCAACATCTCCTCAACACTGGAGTTTACCACAAAATCTTGTGTGCAGAACTAAATCTAACAGGAGATTTTGGGAAATCCTTTCAAATAGAAATGAATTAACACCAAAAATTCACTGAACACATCACTGGTATGGAGCAAATGCTCATGAATGCCACTATATGACACAGCCATGCACCAGACAAGTAAGGCCTGAAGTAAAGGCCTTAAGAGAGGCCTGAGAGAACTTTAGGAAGCTACAGCGGAGACACATCTAAACCCTTGAAATTACACACACAAAGCAACACATTTATTCTCCAAGAGACATTTTTTCTGATGCAATGTAAATAAATGCATCTGTAAAAATCAATAGTAGTCTACGTTTTTTTAATGATAACAATATTAATGATAATTACTGCAATTTAATTACAGCATATATTACATCCAGTATCTGAGACACCAAAACCAATGTTGCCAATACCACGACCCACAATATTGCTAAGCATTCCAACTAATATAAGGAAATACATATACATTTCAACTCATGCAGTAGATACATAGATAAATATTAAACCCATCTACCTCTTTGAAGATCACTTCTCATGACAGACAGCACCAGAAGGGAACCCTACCCAAATAGTTATAGTGATGGCACCTCTGACCTCAGAGGGTCTCGGGAAAGCACACAGGTTATCTCAGCTGTCGACTGTCTCTCGACTCACTCTAAACCAAATGTGAGCATCAGTTTAGGCACATTAGCCAATCTGAAGTAACGGAGGTAATTGTGTGCGTAAGTACAGACAGATTTTCTTCTCAAATGGGAGCTGGGAAGGAAAAAAAGATAGCATGTGTTTGACATTACGCAAATCTGCTGAAATGGCAGGGGCAGTTCAGAGGAGCGTTCGTTTGTTTCAGCTGCGTTAACAAAGGAAAGGTCTTGTAATGGCCAACTCATTATAGTACATTTCATATGCATATAACCCAACAGAGGACAGAGATATGGGCGCATGGTGGTGGTGGTGTGGGATAGGGGGGTTCAACTATGACACACTTTTAAACTCTCAGCTCAACTACTGTTCAGCATCCCAAACCACAAAGTATGCGGTCATTTTCTAAATGTAATGAGATTATTGGATTTCTACGCTCATTGCATTTGTATTATTAGTTCAAGACTAAAGCCAGCGACTCGAGCACAATAGTACGACACAGGAAAAGACCATAATGCCCAAAATGTCGTGGAGGATTTGAACAGCAAATAACTGAAACCCTCTTAGTGCTGAGAGGAGAGGAAAACGCTTACATTTCTCAACTGCCTCCGACACCGAAACAATATCAGAACAACATAAACTTTCATGCAAAGTTTACAACGGCACCTGGTGACTGTAAGTCAGCAACTAGTACAGTTACAAGCACCCAACATGAATGCCAGGGCTTTGTATAGTCTTTTTTTCCTAGTTGTTTGCGGCTGTCGGACTCTGTTGCTTATTATCAATAACTCTAAAGAGAAACAAAGCCTGACTGTCAGGCCCTGCACAGACCTCATAAACGCATTGTATGAAAATTATGAGGCTTTGGAGTGCATTAAACTTTAATGAAAACTTTATGCTTGTCCATATAAGGAATGACACAGGGACTTATTCTCTTCATCAGTAAGCGCTCGTCTGATAGCGCTGCAAAGAAGGGAAAAAAAATCTCTGATGTCTGGACTGTTTCAAAGAAACAGCAACACAAAAAGGAGGTCAGTGAGACGCATGGCTAAAGGGTTTGGTGGGACCCACACAGAGTGCAGCGCCTATCAGACCGCAGAGAGTGAATATCTGGAGCAGAGATGCAGGGAAGCATGACTTCTTGTGTGGCCTCCAGACTTTACCTCAGAGAGAAAATTTGCGATGGTCAAGACAGTCAGAGAGCAGTAGAAAGAAAGAGGTGTGGGGGGAGGGGGGGGGCAAAGCGGGGAAAGTCAATAAAGACAACATTCCACATAAAAGGCTCCACGAAGCAGGGAGATGATAGCAGTGCCTCACTCCAGATCAAAGCGTTACATGGCTACCACAGCTGAGCTATCAAGCAGCAGGGCTAACAACTGCAGGAAAGTTCAGCGACGCTGCAAGAACACTCAAGGAAGAAAAAAAAAACTTCTCTCTCTCTCTTTTTTTTGTGCTGAGCATCTGATGAACCTGGCTTAACCCAAGCAGGTCACAAACACAAAGTTTGGATTAGTCAACTGTCAAAACGATAGATCCTTTGAAAAAATAATAATTTAAAAAATAAAAAGCTTTACATTGTTGTGCCTCCACTTAATCCACATGCGCGCCTTACCAGCCTTGGCACAGATCAGTCATGCTTTAAAAAAAATACATACGCATAAAATGGTAAACACTGAATAATCTGTTTCATTTCCCCCCTGTCTGAGCTCACAGTGCTGTGTACGTACCTCTGCTGTGCATTGGGTTAGAGCATTATCTGCTGGGCTTTCACTGAGAGGCAGATAGCAGAGTTGGCACAATATCCAAAGCCCTTGCTCTGCGTCAGAGTTATTCCTTTATTTCACTCCCATACTGGATACGTATTTATTCCATTGTTGGGTTGACGGATTTGTTCTTCTGTATGCTTCCTCTTCAGATTTTTTCTTTTTTTTTGGCCCCTCTCTTTTGAGGTTTCTTCTCTTTTCCTCTTCTCCCGTACCCGTGTTTGTTTTTGTTTGGACAGACGCTTTTCTTCCTATCGGTTCTTTGCAGGCCTTGATAGGTGAGCGTGGTCCCCAAAGTTCAGGCGCCGTGCACGTCAGAAAAAGCTCCCCTCACTGCAAACACACGCCAAATAAGAGAAGAGAAAAGCAAGAGAAACACTTTTAAAATGGGAGAATATTTACAACAAATTTTGAACAAAGCAGTTTAAGCAGGTACAAACTCTGATATACACAAAAGGCTGTGCATAGATGTACAGAGAAGAGGAGAAATGAGAGGGAGAGAGAGAGAGAGAGAGACAGGCAGACATACATACATACACAGAAATAAACACTTAAGGATATATACATGCCTGTTGGTTTTGCTATAGTTTTAGAATGCACAGCTATAAAGAGTTCCACAAGATTTCTTAACTAAGACAGAGTGGACTGGCAGCCCTCTAAGGACAGGTGATCCCAAACCAGAACAGAAGAAAAAGAAGGAAAAAAGGGGGGAAAACAATTAGTCAGAAGTGTAAACACAGGGAGAGAAAGGAATCCTGTGTCATCTCGTTCAGTGGAGACATGACAGCAGTGTTTCATGAATGGGGGCTCTGACGAGACAGGCCCTCTGGCACACCAAATTGGAAACAGGAAAACAAACATTCTCGAGGAAAACTCCTACCACCACCACCACCCTTCTCCATGTGTGCGCACATACACACACACAACCTTCCCTACCTCCAGCACACCCACTATACACACGCACACCACCAACTCCCTGAATCATCCTATACAACCTGTCTCAAACAATGTAACAGCGTTCTGCAGCCACTGCACAGTGCCCAGACCACACAAATGGAAAGAGAACACCTCACCACAAGGGAAAAAAGGGGAGAGAGGGGGAAAATGGACAAAAAAGCACACACACGCACGCGCGCACACACACACACACACACGCACACGCGCGCGCACACACACACACTCCCAACAAAGACGGGGCGAAAATGACTCACCGATGCTCTAAAGAAGCTCAAGCCTAGGTAGGCCTGACGCCCCTCAGCGCCATCCAAAGAGTGAAATGAATAATAGCCAGATGTCTTCTGGACAGACTTTACAATAACACTTGTACTAGTGAAACTGACATGACTTCTTGCCCTCCTACATGCAGATAGGAAAGCGCATCATATGGAGAAACCGTGAGCGTGAGGGCACTAAACCAGTCTATCAGCACAAAGGCTGGGGACTGTTGGCGCATCTTGAAATTATACGGTGCATCAGCGCACATTACATGAATTATAACTTTGCAGGTGGCAATCATGACCTGCAAAGGCCCTAATACCTGTACATTATCCTAACGATGGCAAAACATAGTTGCCTGCAAAGATATAGCTTGTAAAACCTGCACTTGAAAATTTGTGACATTTGTAATTACAAAAGTATGGTAAGTATTATGTATTAAAAGTAGGGAGTAAAGAAAGGTCTGTCATAATTTAAAACACTTTGTTGGACTAGAGGGGGGAGAAAAAAAAACTTTTATGCATAGGTTTTATTCACGCATGGTTTTGGCAGTATACGCTGCTCAACATATGCGTTATAGCATATAAACATACTGCGAACAAACAAGCTGCTACAAACAGACGTTACTCTGAAAATGTGGTTTTACCCAGTTGTGAGGTTTAAAGAAAAAAAGTCAGTGGGAAAAAATCCCAACCAGAAGCATTACATTGCCGATGCTACTTGTGCATTTTTGTTCATATTCTGCTTAATCGTTTTAAATCAAGCTGCACTAATGAGAATTTCCTTATCTGCAGGAATTAAAACACGCCTGAGCTCTCCAAATTTGCCTTTGCCAAGACAAAGATAGCTACACTGATCCCAGTCCATGGGCCAGTAAAAAGTAAAAATAATTCCTCGCTCCTGATATCAGAGAAGGGCCAGGGGTACAACTTAGGGGAAATGACTACAGCCCTGGCCACCGGAAACACGGGAGCGGAAAGGACACTGTTAACCAATCTCAAGGTCGATCCTAACAAGGCCCCTGAACACCTGCAATAATAATAAAGCGCCACTTTATCCCAACTTACCTAAGAGCACTGACCCCTTTGGGACTACAAGAAGGATCCATATCAACAGTCATAGCAGCTATTTCTATTATTATTATTATTAGCAGCATTATTGAGCTGGCTGTCACATTGACAATTTAAATTGAACAACAGGACATATTCCCACAGTCCACCAGAAGCCTAACTTTACATGAGGGTGTGTTCAAGCGAGTTAGAATTGTTAGCACATTATTAAATCCTTGAACTGCATACAGTATAAAGTTCGTTCTACCCGAATGGCCTATATGCCATGTTAATTCGGCCTCTATAAACGTTTAAGAAAAAAGTGAAGCGTTATATGATGTGAATGCAAAAACATGTGGAACATGATGCTATGTTTCAACTTCACCAGGGCATTAAACTTGTAAGTCAACACACTTTGGTATTGATTATTGATATAAATGTCATATAATCTCATATCATTTCTGTGATTATTGATTATCATATGATTGATTATGTCTGTGGCATATGATGGCATGAGAAACCACAATACATTATTTATCATATCAAAATGGACAATAGATGATGGACTCTAGATAAACACAATATAAATATTTTATCAGTGGCCTAGATCGACAAAGGACAAAAGATTGTGTGTGTGTGTTATACAAGGTTTCCTGCATCACTTCCACCAACATCTGCAAACCAAACCACTAAAATACCAGCATGATAAAACTATGGCATTTTCAAAGAGCTAAAACTACCAATTACAGCACCCAGGCTTCTCAAAGAATTCTTTGCCATTTCGGCAAACGATGTTACTGAAAAAAATCTAAAGTTCCTTAGGTGTCCTGAATTGCTATTGCTTTTCAAATTACAGTGTCCACTGATTTGGCAAGTCCAAGTAAATAATAACGTAAAAACACTTTCCACCAAAAGCTAAGCAGTGTATCTATATCACAATACCATGCTACCAAAATGCAGTCTATCTGTTTCAGAATGACCAAAGGGCCTGCTTTCCAAAATAACACATGACCAGTTGCAATCAAGGAAGGTTTACAGAATTACACAAACTAGTACATCACTGCTAAAACCGATTTAGGAAGTGCATAACATGTGGAGGCAATACTGATTCTAAGTTCATTTCAATTCTGTATCAAAGTTTAATGCAGACACAGAGACAGATATCTCTTATCTCTTGATAAAGTATCGAGATAATACCATAAACTAAAAATTGTGAAATTACTTACACTTACATTATATGAAGATCTGAAGCTTTTGTTAATTTTCACTACGTATTTGCCAAAAGCAAGACCTTTGCTCTCAGCCAGTGTAAACACTGATTTTTTTTCTCTTTAATTTCAAACAGAACTTAAATATTTGGTTCATTTATGGAGCTCAAGTTCCCCAAGTTCCGTCAGATTAATGATGCCCCGTTCGCGTCGGCATTTAATTGTACAGTGGCATCTGTTCCATCGAAAACTTTCATAAAGTTTTCCCTTTATCAGATAGAGTTGCGTTCCTATGGTACCGTCAGCAGTTGGGGCTGAGAATACATATATGGAACCTTTTTCTTTGACTGGAGAGAGAGAGAGTGTGTAAAAGTTCTCTTCCATAGTTCTAGCTTTAGTGAAAAGGTGAATGTATAACCATGAATCTGCTGAAGTACACATGGATTAAAACTGCATCAGTCATTTGCAAGTTGTCTTCAAAGGAGAAAAGAAAAAGTTTTCTTCAGAAGTTAAGAAGCGACCACAAAAGTACTTACAGTGAATGCACTACTTCACAAGATGAAAAATTCCCAGGTATTCCTAAAGGCCATGACTTGCAGTAGATTCAACAGTAGCAATATGTACTTTAAATACATTTTAGAATTAAATGTTGTTTTTGTCCCAAACAAAAGTGAGAAATAGTTTAGACCTACGTCTTAGAGAAACATAACATTCCACTTGTAATATGTAGATATGCCTTTTTTGGAAATTAGCAACTCCCTCCTTTTCATCTACATGGATCTTGTAGCAAGCACAGTGAGAGGCTGGCTTAGCTTGCGATTAGAAGTTACTCTGCAAAAGAAGTTGTGAAGCTCTAAAGCCATGTATAACAAACGCAAGCCCCCCACTGTTCCTTTCTCCGGCTGCCGAGACCCAAATTCATCTGTCAGCCATAAAGTTCCCTGACTATACAGGCCTGATCTATTGCGCCACCCCACCACCATCCCCAAAAGAACTCACAGATGTGGGGCCATTTACATTTCAAATATACCTCAAGCTTTTCAATCACTTCAAACGCCTCTTATCACACGACCAAAGCGTATCTTCCTTTTCTTTTGAGAGGAAGTAAAGAGTTGCAGTCTATTATAGACAACCATCAACACTCAGAGAATATTTTTACCCCACTTAATAAATTAACAAATAATACATAGCGGTTGGATTTCCTTAGCAGTATTCTCTTTTAAAGTGTTCATACAAGGATAAGAGCAGAGTATAATTTAATGCAATGCAAAAACTTGTTTTAGTCATTTCAAAACCTCTAAGTTTTGTTTTTACACTGTGGCCTACATGTTGGGCATATTTTCAAGGAGATCGTTGTTATTGATTAAAGAACAACAACTGGTCATATCATACCAGTTCTTTTATTATTATTTAACTCGAATAAAGAAATTCCACAGAATTAATTAATCAACTGAGCCTTTTCCCCCTATTAATCGCTGTTATTCACAGACTGCACGTGTCTAGCTGAACACTACACCAAAAGATGCGCTGCGCCTGTTTGCCTAGGCCACGTCATTAACAAACTTTCACTAACAAGAAAGAAAGCTTTCATAGGTAGGCCTACACAACGTATCATTTCCAGATACACCGCATGTAGCAAATTTCACAGTTTACAGGAAACACTGCAACTCATATACTGGAACCAACATGGGAATTTTGTGTCAGAACAGTGTGATATAGCCCTGACATTAAGTCGGGAAAAAAACGCGATTTCATCTGTTAACTTACTGGAGACTGAACCATTTTGCCAACCTACTGGTTTACATAATCAAGTAAATTATAGAGTTGCCACGAACGTCTCTGGAATCGGGTAACCTTTAGTCAAACTGAGTAGACTGGATAGCCTACTAAAGTGACTTTTACACACCACAGGTTCTCTGTTCTCTCACATCTAAGTAGCCAGGAGGCAGCTTATATCGACCTCGGAAACACGGCAAATACTCTTGACATCAAAGAAAATATTGACCCAGAAAATTAAGTAGTCTGTGTTAGTTGCTTTAAGTATCTAAGCCTATACGGAAAGGTTCATGTTATAAAATACAAATAACAGCATACTAGAAGTAAAAAAAATATTTTGGTCTTCCTTAGTAGGGTACACACTACGTGAGAACACTGCAAGAAACTTTTAGAACTATGGGCTATCACTTTGCGCCAAAGTGTGTTTTCATGAATCTGTCAGTAAAAGAAATGCATACACACTTACTTTTGAATAAGGCATGACTGTCTTTTTTGATCCTCGTTTAATGCTATCTATGCTATGATAGATATTTTGTAAATCCCATTTCTTGCTAACATGAGAAGTTGCTTACTAAGTTACAAAATGCAGGCGTTTGTCTGCCGCCCCGAACGTGACTTGTAGACTGATAACAAAGTTTACCAAACAAATAATAACCAAAATATCAGTCAATAGATGCTTCTAAAACATACGAAACGGACATAGGCTATGGCATAGTGGGTGAATAAAATAAACAAAAGAAGCTGCTTTGAAGAATCAGCATGGGTCTTTTTGTCGCTTTTCTGAAATATTCTCAAGCTCAGAGCATGTTGCTATGCCTACGCGTTTTCTTATCTTTGAGAAACATCAGTTACGGAAAGTTAAAAAAGTTACGTGGAAAACAGCATGATACCGCTACAGTTCGTTACATTTTAAAATGCCCGAAGTAGGATACTATTTGAAGTTAGTAAATAGTTCTGAATGTGATACTTTGTATACCCCCCACCATGCGCTTTCTCACAAACAATGAAAATAAATACACGCGCTGCGGCAAAGAAGACACCACATCTTGTCACATCTGAAATAGGACTGCGTTAGCACAGACTTCAAATGCTATAGCTTCCACACAGACTAGGCTACACCATACGGTCAAATTAACAACACCTTAACGCGGCAACATTTCAACAGAATGAAATAAAAGGATTTCAAGAAATGGGAAGAAAAAAGTAAGCCACAAACCTACTGGAACTCATGTTTTTCTTCCTTGTCTGTGAACGTGACCACTATGAGGCTACTGCTTGTAGCAAGTAGCCAATTTCAATTTCTCATGCGTTTGACCCAACAAAACCTAAATGCCATGTGAAATCCGAGAAGCCCTGCTCTTTTTTTCACAGCAAAGTCGCTCACAACTGATTCACGAAATCCTTTAGCTCTTTCAACATTACATAACATTCGCCTTTAAAAAGCGATTCAGCATTCAGGAACTACTGCAAATTCACATCTCATTGTTGTCTGCCATCCTCGTAATGTTCATTGATTCGCTTTCTCCTTACCTGTTGATTAAATTGCAATAGTCTTTGCAGTCTGAAAGATGGTGGAGCTTTGGCGTAAGCCATGAACCGTCTTTGTGTTGTTTGTTTGTTGATCTCGGGGTATTATTTCTTTTTTTGTTGTTGTTGGAGGGGATCTAAGATTTCGAATTTCTCCTGTGCAAGTGGAATCGGGGTGACTGTGTTTGATATTAAAAACGCCTGAGACTGGATGGAAAAAAGGAGGTTAGTTTGCAGTGATCTCAGTTCTTTATCAGAAATGTTATCGCTTGTCAGGACCTCAGACTCCAAGCATTACGTCAGTTTCAAGACACCAACACTATTAATATCAAGAAGCCGAAAGCGCCACCCTAGACCCAGTGTTCTTAAAGGTACAGGGACCTAGTTCGCCATTCATAGCCTGACCATTGCTTAATTATTCAAACCGATTTCAGCAAACTGCAACCTCTCAAATATGATCAAATATTTATTTTGATTTGCAGTAACGCCGCT
>JAIFZK010000039.1:3235000-3247500 GCA_027481765.1 Tenualosa thibaudeaui
TCATATTCAGCCCACAGACAGTGAATAAATATTAGACCGCTGGTTAAGTGCTAGGTACAAAAATAAACCCACAGTTCATGACGTCCAGGGACAGTCTAAGTTGGCCTTTATGGAGTAAAGAGTGGCATAATCGCCCACCTCTTGTAGTTTACGCAGCACAACAACAGAACAAAAAGGGAATATGGGATTATGGAGATTTAGGAATTATATGCACAGTGTAGTGAAATGTCACTTAGAAAAACTCTCTGATTGTGTTCAGTGTAGCAGTCTCCAAGTGCCCATCTCTGTTTATTTACGCTTACAGAGTGTTAATGTAGCCTTGTCATTATCTTACTCTGTGTGTGTGTGTGTGTGTGTGTGTGTGTGTGTGTGTGTGTGTGTGTGTGTGTGTGAAGTGTTCCACTATTTGTATACATTTATGAAAAGAGGAATTATATGGACAATTGAAATGATTATACCCTATTTGTCTACCTTCCTTTGGTTACTTTTTGCATTCAGTGAGACAGGGTGGAAAGCATCTTAACTTCTGAGAGGCTCTGGGCAAACGACAGGATTATAAACAATTATGGCTTTTGGGCCCCCCCCCCCCCCCAAAAAAAAGGGATATCTGTCTCAGAGTCGAATGAAAAGTTCTTCTGTGAGGGAACATGAGAGCTATTCATGGCCAGGGAAAGCGGATAAGAATGGTAAGCAGGTCAGACTTTATGGAAAAAAATAACAAGGTAAGAAACCCAGTGTGCCAGATAGAGAGCGAAGAATGAGAAGATGAAGGTGCAATAGTCAAAAGACTGTAAATTTTTTAGTTGCAAATATTATGGATCAGAGAGGAAGTTCAATTAGAGGTTAATTGGTAAGAAAGAAACAATGATGTATGTAATGATGTACACACAGACTACAGCTTTTCTGTTTCTGAACTGATGCGAATTAATAAAATTGTATTTTAACTGTTTAAAGATTGACAGGAGATTAACAATATTATGGTTTAGGAGTATACTGTGTAGATTTGTAGTTATAAAGTCCTGGACGTAAACTGGGCATTTTTTCAAACAGCCGGTCCACAGACCCCAGGACTGGACCTCACAAAGTGCACGTTTTTTGAGCAATATTTGAGACAGTTCAGCATCTAAACATTCCAAGAACATTTCCCAAGTGCAGCAGAATTGAATATGCGGAACAAATTTGATTCATAAATGAGCAGTTTTCAATTGTAACGTTCACGTCATCCATGCAATTTTAAAATGGAACTCACAGACTGGAACTTTGGAACAAAGTGAAAACTTTGAAAACCGCTTAAGGTGAATATTTTTTTTTTATTATTATTCTAATTTTGAAGGTAAATGATCTGCAAGTTGGGTAAAAAGACAATTTTATCCTTGAGTAAAACATCATTCAAATACAATTCCATGACCAATATTTAATAAATAAATATTAAGACAAAAATTGCAATTGTGACTCTTTCACCTTCACAGTATATAGAGGAGCAGGATTTTGGTATGGGATATACCACTATCCTACCCCCTCCCCGTCCACCCCCACCATATCTAAGAGAAGTTGCTCTCATGCAAGAGAGGACGGAATGAGCATGGGGATGAAGTCAGCCATGTGGAGCCCAAGCCAGACAGGTAGCAGTACAGCTAGCATCTCATCAGCTGGACGGACACAGGACACTGAGTCCCCAATCCACAAGTCTATGGACAAGAGAGAAAGAGAAAGAGAGAGAGAGAGGGAGACAGTGTGTTTTATAGAGACAGAGAGAGAGCGAGTCATTAGGGTGAGGAGAAAGTCTGAGACTGTGAGAACAGAAAGAGATGCAGACAGAGAGAGAAACTGGATGACACATAGAGAGAGGGGAAAAGGGGGAACGCAGTGCAGAAAGATCGAGAGAGTGAGAAAGTAAAAAGATGATAAGGGGAAGTGCAGGAGAGAGAGAGAGAGAGAGAGAGTGAGAGAGAAGTCCTTGGGTCCTATTTTATTCACTGCCATTTCTCTTGAACTAACTGTGTGATCTGGGAGTGGAGAAAGCAGACCAGCCCTTCGATCTGATCCCTTCGAAGACATCACATCAAAGCACAGCACAGCACAGCATATCACATGACACCAGCCCCAGTCATCATGTGACAGAATCACCAAACCACCCAGCAGTTTGGGAGGCACAGAGAGTGAGTTGCACCCCTTCAAACACAGTGATAGGCCTTAAGCACCCAGCAACAGCCTCCCCAGAGGATGTGAAATGAGGGTCCTGCAAAGGTCAGAGATACCATTAAATTATTCATCCTTATCCATGGCTAAATGGTGCCTTTAAGAGATGAATATGAGAGATAGAGTCTTCTCTCACCTGGCCGCCTGACACCTCCCTTTGTGAGGAGGTCTGTGGAGGACACATAGCATGGAGTACAGCTGGAAGGCACCATTAAGGGGTCCATAAAGAAGAGCTCCAGTGCGTTTGTCCCCTCCTCACCAGGTTATTTGATAGGGCCCTGGGGTCGTACGTCTTTGGCAAATGAGAGAGGGGAGAAGTGGTGGATGAGAAAGGGCAATCCATTATCATTGGCTCAACCGAAAAGGCTGACATATACTGTGTGTGTGTGTGTGTATGTATGTGTGTGTGTGTGGACTTGAAAAATGTCCTCAGATGAACTGGGATGATCTTGACCCAGATGAGACAGTAGAGCTAGTTTTGTGTATGAGTGACCACTGACTTCCTGTGACTAGTGCTGCCAGTGAAAAGATGTAACTATGCACAGACACAAACACACTTGCAACAAATGGCATGGCTTTTATTTGAGGAGCCAACAGGCACAGCATTTGAAACACACACACACACAGACTTTTAATCCCATCCCTTATAACCGTTTTCAATACTGATTAAGTCTTGATATCATCAAATTACCTCCAGTGCTCCATCGTTAGTATAACTATACAATTGCCATCCTCACACACCATGTCATCTTGAACAGAGCCTCGTTTTTAGTTATGAAGGCCATGTTTTTAGTTGCAGGGCGAATGAGACTAGAGACCAAGACTCCAATCCACCACCACTGGCAGCTGTGTACTTTGTCAGATTTTCCAAATGATGACAAACTTGATTTGAGGACAGCAAAGTCACCAAAGGCCTGAGAAGCAATCTGCCTCGGATGTCCGATAGGGCAAAATATGCATAGGGGATCCTCAAATATTACTGGGAGATATGGAATGGTGTTGAGGCCTCTGATGGAGGCCCCTTACTGAGTAGCCACCTAATGGACTCTCTCTCTCTCACACACACACATACACACACACACACTCTCTCTCTCACACTCTCTCTGTTCTCCAATATGTCTTGCACTCTCTTCTTCTCAAATCTAGAGCAAAAATAGCCTCAAAGAAAACTCATATCTATAGAAATGTGCAACAAGCAATTTTGCAAGATCTTGATAGCTTGAGATGCAGATCTTTATCACAACCACAGGGAATCGTTCCACACTTACACTCACATTTAAAGTTTTGACACATCATGTGTAATTTACATGTAAATTGTAAGCAACCAGAAAAATAAAGATTGAGATCACTCCCTTGGTCCCTCGTTTCTCATATTCCTTTCCTGGGTATTTCAAAGAATGTTTGAACTGCTTGAAGCCATTAGCTCATAGATAAAAAAATAAGGTTCTCTCTCCACTGCCAGCTGCTCTTTCATGAAAACTGGAAAAATTTGATCAGGTTATCATATCCCACCTTTGCCTAAATTTCACACATGCACACACAGACACACACACACAGTTTTTTTAATAACGCAGGATGGGGGAAAAAAACTGTTCACATGTCAGACTTTCTTCATGCACTGTCACCCTTTATCGCTGCCCATTTCCCATAAAATCCACCCCTGTCGTTTAAGCACTTCCCTGGCTGCAGCTGGTAGGAAACTGGCCTGCTGCTCTGAGCTGAAAGCACAGCATGTGTTGGTGTGCTCCATGGCATCAGCTGTGGGTGGGTTGACCCCCCTAACACACGCACACACACACACACACACAGTCTCATGTCCCTCTTGTACCTTTCCCTGCACACACACACATTTTTAAACCTTTCTAGCTTTTTGTTTCTCTTTTACTCCCAGTCCATTCAAACCTCTCTTTTAAAAACATGATTTCTCCTTAGAAGGAGAATAAAGAGGCAGTGAAGAGTTGAATGAGTTGAGTATGACAAGTTCTACAGTGCCATGTAAACTTCCTGCAATGCCAGTGGTAGGAATAGTCCCTTATGTCATAGTGGCCACGTTTGCCATACCGTTTTTTTAGGTATGTACTGTGAATCTATTTTCTCATCTTTTTCTCTTTCTTCCCCTCTCTCATCCCTCTCTTCCATCCCTCCTCTGTGCCCCCCTCCACACACACACACACACACACACACACACACACACACACACACACACACACACACACACAAAGGACTGCATTAGGATGGGAGGAAGGCAACCTAGTGTTGAGATGCGCAGGTGAGGCCTCATATTTCACTGCTAATGATGCAGTCGCGCGGCAGAGAAATATGGCCTGCCCCGCATCATATATCGTCCCCTTTATCTCTTCCTTAATCATGTGTACACCACATTCAAATACAAAAACAGGTGCAATCAATTATTCCTTAACGCAAAATGAGTTTGGGGGAAAAGAAAAAAGGAACCAAAAGTCCAAATGCAGGAGATTTTTTATTTTGCTGACACAGAGAGATTCACACCTTTTGTCACTGATATGTGATAAACTGCATTTAAAGACTCTTGATTGAGAGGCGACCCTAACACCTCCTCACAAAAAAAAATAGAAGAGGAAGGCCCAGAATGACAGAGCACATAACATGCGCAGTTCAGTCAAGGACAGTGGCGCCTCCACCACAACTGGCACAGGCCCAAAGGCAATAAAGCTTTTTGTGTATAAGGGTGCTTGTATTTGTTGAACTGTCATTTGTCCATGGCTCTGTCTGCAGTGACAACACACACAAACACACAGACGCTGGCCACTTGTATTATGGCGGCTCGAGTTAAGTCGCTTCCAGACAATGCTTTTGGATACTTCTGCTTTCCATTTGTCTGCGTTCCATCCTGTCGTGCACATCCCCTGACGAGGCATGCACACACACACACATACACACACACACACATACACACACAGACCCCAAAATGGTCTGGCGTGCTTGCGGTCTCCATCAACACCCCGCAGGAGAGTTTTATCAGTCACATGATTTGTTTAAGTTGAGATTTAAGGGGCCACTGATAGCTCGGCATCCAGGTTTGTTCTGCCTCGCATCAGTCGGACAGGGCTCGGAGTCTGGTTCTGTGGAACGATGGGCCCAGCCAGATGTTGGTGAGAGATAGATGGGAGCAGCAAAAGAGAAGAAGAGGGGGAAAGATGGGGAAAAAAGGAAATATAGAGAGATGAAGAGTTGAAAGAACAGGCACGCAAAGAGAGAGAGAGAGAGAGAGAGACAGATAGATAGATATCGATAAAGTGAAGCATATTGAGGCAGACATAGAGAGAGAGAGTAAAAGAAAGAAACTCACTTACACACACACAGACGCACACACACACAGAGCCCTCATGCTCAAAAAAGGTAGCGTCATTAGCACAGCAGCTCTGTCCACAGCAAATATTTCTCCAGATAGGTCATCGCAACAGATGAGCCTGGAGAATCCCGGCTGGTGACTCCGACACACGTCCGTGCTAATACAGAAAATATGCTCCCAGTCGACTGCACCGATGGAAGTGGGGCCTGTAAGTAGCTGCCAGGGCCTCTCTCTCTCTCTCTCTCTGCAGGCCTCCGCTGGACAGTTGCAGAATTATGGAGACGTTCCTGGAGAACCGATATTCCCCACGCTTATATGACACATTACATTCTCCCTTACTCCCCCGCGATCAGACAGACGGCCAGGGAGAGCCATGGGTCCCCAATGGAAGCGTGAACTTATAAGCCATATTTAATCCCCCATTCATTTCAGCACCTTTTTTTGCTAAGTGGAGTTATTTTGCAGGCCTATATGCTAACCTACAGTACGTATATCAGGCTGTTTTTACAGGGAACATCTTTCCCAATGAGCAAAACAAATAAGTGAGAATTGGGTTGGTGCCAGCATTAAAGTAAAAGCTATTCGCTTTTATTCTCCTGCACCAGTTTCTATCAGCGAGTGAGACTATAAAAATGTGAATGAAATTTTAATGTGTGATTTAAATTGCTCTGCAGCTTTGTGTCCGGCAGTGTTGGGTCGTTTCTCTCTCTCTCTGTTCTGCCCCTTCCATTCTGTCTACGTCACTCTCTCTCCTCATTTTTATAAAGAGAGAGAGAGAGAGACTGTAAGATGAGTGGCCCTTGTTGTCATCGGAAAAGGGGAATAGACGCCCCTGCCACCTGCCCCTGGTGAGGGATGTGTGTGACAGACAGTGCCATGAGGGAAACGTGAGAGAGCCGAGGCCCTTTCTCACCAAGCGCACAGGCACTGCATCTGCTATTTCCTGTCACCTGCAGGAAGCCGACATCCGTCTAGGCCCCATATCACCGTCTGGGAGGGTTGTGGATAGCACCCCTCCCTCCCTTCCTTCATCTCTTCCTCCCTCTCTCTCCCGTGAGGTGGTGGTAAATGGTGATAGCTGTGGAAAGAATGGGAAAATCTATTGCTAATATTTCTTTCCAACCTGAAGGTTTAGATCGTGCAAAATTGCATTTCAGCTAATTACAAGCTTTCACCTTGTGTCTTCATCATCTCTGAAGAATGTTGCTTTTACAGTCGCTTTTAGTGCTTGGGATGTGCTATTGGTTTCCAGTGATTTACTAGGGCACTTTGCAACTTCATTTGTGCTCTCCCCATCACCTGTGATTGGCTTAGCATTTTTTGCGCAAGTGACTGATTGAGATGATAGCCTATCCGACAAGTGCTTTTGGCATTTCGTTGCCTTTCACTGGCTGAAGATTTCCCTTGGGGGTACTGTTTTACAGTCCCTAGCCATGCCTGGAATATCCCTTATTGCAGTAATTGAACCAGGTTTTCTTGGCTTCTTTCCATTCAATCATAGTCCCAGAAATTCCTTTGTTCTCTGATCCACGCAATTAGCTTCAGCACTCCTACCCTGTAGGTGGAAAGAATTATTTGATATCTTTCTTTGTCTCTCCCTGACTGTCTTAATTACTCTCCTACTCTCAAATAGGGTTCTGTCTCTCTTTCCCTCCATCTCTCTACTTCTTCTTTTTTTCTCTTCTTCTTCTTCTTCTTCTCTCTCGCTCTTGCCCTCTCTCCCTTTCTATTCATTCTGCAGTGAGTCGATTGAACGGTAATTGGAAAGAAAAGAAACACAGGCGATTTTCCACTGGGTGCAACAGAGAAAAACATCATGTCTCCACAGTAAGTGCCAGTGACTGAGCATGAAATGGATGCTTTCCAGTATCAATCCCAGACCACGTCCAAAAAGGGAAGAGATTGCCATCTCTGATGTTATATAATGCACCACTACAATGGCCAGAGCAAAGCGATGGAAGTGATCTGTTTTTTGGACACTATGTACCACAATCAGCCTATTGCAAAGTGCACGGAAGACATCAAAAAGACAATGTAATCTCACACAGTGTGAGAGAGAAGGGGAGAGAGAGAGAGAGAGAGAGAGAGAGACATAAAAAAGAGGTTTAGGAAATGTCTCCTCCACAGCTGGAGCAGACAGGCACAAGGCCAAGCGAAATATGCAGACCTGCCAAACAAAATTACACCCGTGAAACAGAGGATTGTCTTTGTGGGTCCTGTTAGTTACTTTGTCAAGTAGTAATTGATTTGGGAAAGACAGCAAAAAAAGAAAAGTAAGAAAAAAAGAGAGGCATTCAATTCAACTTCTAACTCCAAAGAAGTGAGAGACAAAATACTCTATCATGTATCGAAATGCATTCCTGAATTTGCTGTTCACTCCTGTTGTGCTTCATTCCAAAAAACAAACGTGAAACACAAAACGTAGAAATAAGATTTATACCCTCCGTTGTATGAAATCTGACAAGTTGCTTAATTCGAGTTATCTTGACAAATGTGTGTGTGTCAGTTACAGGAACCCAAAAATGTTCGAGGCATTTTTAACACATCTGTTTTGATGTATAGGCGTAGCATGCTGAAGTATAAGCCCCCTGCCAGTCATTCTCCTGGCAAGGCTGGTTGCCGGCAAACAGTCCCCGTCTCTCCATGGAAGCGTAGCCTTGTCTGACAGCCTGCTCGACTTATCTTCTCTGTGGCTCTTCCAGAGCCTGTAAAAAATGCTGGAGATGGATTCGCCTTTTTTTTTAGGAGCTGCGGTATCGGAAAGACGATACTCCCCGACACGCAAGCTCTGCAGTCAGTCACGTCCGTGTGAGACCCGGCCCATTTTTTCTTCTCCTCCGCCGTCGCCGTGGCCCCCCTTCCTTTTTTGCCTGTTTTTTTGGGGAGCTCTGGAAAAGTTAACAGGGGCTAATTAAACGAAGTGGAAGGGAAGAGAGAGGAAGAAGTGTAACCTCATCAAAAAAAAAAAAAACAGGGACGTTCAAAGCAGGAAAAAAAACATGCCAAAAGAACAAAAACAAGGGAGGTGGGGACGTCAAAGACATGAAAAACACGAAAAACAAAAAGCAAGGGGACATCAACACCACTGCCATAAAAAAGCAAATTTTTGGTGCCCACAAATGCCACCCTTCGCATGCACCATAGAAAGCAGATGGCCACTGCCGCGGCTATTCCCAGCTAATGTCTTTCGCAGGGGCGATGGCTGCCTATGCCTCTTTGAACCTGCATTGTTTTTCGGGGCCTGGCAGTCAGAGAGCTTCATGAGAGGGCAGGGAAACCCAGAGCCGACTGATGTCTCTGTGGTCAGCCTGTCTGACCGAAGAGTCCCCTTTTTTTAGATTTAGGACCGGGCTGACTCAAACTTGGCGCAGTGCGGGAACCCACAACTTTCCAGCCCCGGGCGACAGGGCTGACCACTACATCGCTTGGTCAGTCACAACAGCGTCGACAGTAGCCATTCTCTGACCAAATGGACTGCTCGCGCTCTGTCTTTCTCTGTAATAATTACAGCACTGCAGATTTGTTCATGGCCGAAGGAAGATAAAGTTATAAAGGCTACACTGTGAAAATGCAGGGCGCCTCACAATTGTTTTTGCTTTGTTGTTTAACATGTGACACATGAACTCAGTCAACTTGGAATGTCGAGATCATTTTAAAACAAGTAGCAAGACAAGCCTGAGCAAGAGTTTGACATTCACACTGTGGAAACCTCTATGGATCCTCTTGATAGACTCTGAACAAATTTGATTTCCAAACAGAGTTTGTCTTTTCAAAGCTGGTAACTGTCACTCCACATAATGCACAGTTATTTGGTCATCCACTATAATCTGGGCAACCTCAGCTCTCAACAGCCTGTAAGTTGCAGGCCTTGGTTCCATACTCCCTGGAAGGTTTTTTTCTCCTTTTTTTCTTTTCTGTGAGTTTTTTTTCTATAATCCTGCAAGTGTGACGAAAACTGGCTTTGAAACATTATCCCAGGTCACCACAGTAGGGATGAATTATATCGAACTCTCTGACTCTAATCTGCATTCATGTATGTAAAGAGTGAAAATATATATGTAAATGCTGGCACTGGTGTTGGGTAAAGAGTAATGAATTGCGCATACGAGATGATCGGAGCACCGCCAGGCCAATGTTTACATGGGAGAGATGTGTTGCAGAAATAGGTGCTGACAGCACTTTGCCGAGAAAATACGTTTGTTGATTGCAGAATAATCGAGTGCAGATGAAGCAGCAAATTTGTAACTCCTTTAACATCTATCAAAGGTCTGAGCATCACTCCCCAACCACACCCCCAGACACTATGCTGAAAAATCACCTGCCACCAGTAGCTACTGAGAGAGAGTGAGAGAGAGAGAAATCACCTAGAGTGCTTGCCTCTGGATTAAAGTCCTCTCATGAATCTCTGGGCGTGGTTTTGTCTCCTAAATTAAGCATAAAGAAGGAACTGCACTGCATTGCAGAACTTACCAACAACTTGCGAGGTTGACAGCGGCCCATTGACTTCCATTAAGGGATTTAAAGACATTTAATGCACATTTTAAGCATAAATCTATGTCTTGGATGTTGTATAGATCTATTTTCACCTGATACACTTTCACCCTTTAATCATATGAACGGTGAAAGTAATCAATAACGAACTAAGCGCTTTATTTGACTGATAACCATCTTACCAATAGCATGTTGTGCATTATACCTACACCAAGCTAATGGCAACTGATCCAATTAAAGTATTTACTCAAGCAATTTTATTTCATTATTCACCCTGAACAGAATTTGATTGACCTCCAGATGACTCGATCTTATGTGCCTGTTAAACCACTTGAACAGGATGTGACAGAACACATGATTAGTTCAGATGGTTTAATGAATCAGCACCAAAGCATTCATTGATTTGGGCCATGCTAAACAACAAATGACTCATTTGACAGGAGAGAGACCAGTCAGGCTTTAAGGGCCCCTGGTCGTGAGTCAGACGGAATGATTCATGACCATTAGTGTACACATACTCAAGAGATGCGTTATCAAACCAAACTGAGGGCAGGAAACCTGAGCCTTGGGGGTCTCCAGAGCCAAATAGAAAGAGTGTGTGTTTGTGTGTATGTTGGGGGGGTGGGGCTGGATGGGGTCGTGAACATCTCCCACAAATATGCCGATGGAGGCTCTCTTCTGTGATGTATAGAAAATTATTCGGCAGCAGTGACAAATGGAACCTGCCCAGGCATAACATAACTGGTAATAGCAAACTAATAATGTTTCATCTTTAAAATTTGGGAGTTTATTTTAGAATTGTGTGAGGACAAAGACGATGGAGATGCATTGCTACCTCAAAATCAGTCGCCATGGTGTTGAGAGCACAATGATTGGCCGGCATGCTGATCAAATGATATTATATTCCTGCGTGATTGGTAGGTCTCGGTTCACTGCGATGGAGAACAAAAACACTAGGGCTGAGAGAATGAGCAATGGTGGCTCCGGGGCCAAACGAGACAACTCCCAACACGGAAAAAAAAAACAAAAAAAAAACAGGGTGGCTCCCATCTCTGCCCCATCAACATGCTTCCTGCTATCAAGGCAGACCATCATTTATGACCCTGACTGTGACCCTACCATTTTCATCTAAGCTGCAAAATGTTAAGTTCTAACCGGAGCCTTCGGAACTGAAGACGTGGCCGGCTTCCATGAATTGAGAGACAGAGAGATGGTGATTAGAGGGTTCCCATTGGTCAGCGATAAGACCCAGTGTTTTTGATGTGTGGAGCACATGTGATTTCAGTGGCTGTGTCTGGTGAAGAGCTCTCTGTTGAGACAGCAACACAGAGACAGACACAGGCCACTGAATAACAACAAAGTTGTCTCATGTACTGTATGGGTATGGCATTCATGCCCTCACAACACGCCCATAATAATTTAATGGGATCTCAATCTTGGCATGATAAATGGATTACAAGATCTGCTTAATACAATATATTTTTTTCCATTTCACCTCAAAAGATCCAAACAGTCCAGTTGCATTTTTTTTCCTTTCTTTTCTTTTTTTTCTTACATTCAGGTCTCTTCTCGATCCAAAAAAGTTTTTCAGCCATAAAACTTTCCAACCACTAACACCATGATTGGATTTTATCTGTGGGCACTGCCTTTTTTTGAGGGGGAGGCGGCCCTGTCTGGCCCTGGGACAGACAAAAACAACATGGTATTGCATTGGAGATGAGAGACTTCAAGTGATACTCCACTCGCAACTGGGGAAGGACGGTGGACATATCGAATGAGACTGGAAAAGTCATCTTCATCTCTCGACCATCGGGTCTGACGGGTCATTGGCTGGTGAGTCACGGCGGCGATTGTGATTTCGCTCCCCGTGATTCATTTGCGGATTCTTCCAAGGACAGCATGTTCACTACAGTGCCGACCCAAAAGAATGCCGTACTATTTTCACTGCCCTCCGCAATGGAAGCCAACTCTTTCCCTGGCACAGTTTTTATCGCCCACTGACTTTAATATAAATGGATTGAGATTTTGATAGATGAGAAAAATATACAATTTAAGCAGAAGGCACAGAAAGAGACAGAGAGAGAAAGAATGAAAGTCACAAGTGGCTGTCACAAAACAGATGAAAATAGGCCTAGTGAGACAGAGGAACATCAGTTTTAATTTGGTCCGTTTTAATGAACTGTCACTGGGCACATTCATCTCCATGCAATCGCTGTGGCCTGCCATCCCAAACATTCATGACAACAATGCCAGTGTGGCTTCCACATGAAAAGGCGTGTGGAGAAAAAGAATGAACGAAAGACAAGAAAGAAAAGAAAGAAAAGAAAAGGAAGGAAAAACACAAAGAGAAGAAAAGATCCTGAATTACAGTCCTGGGCTAAAGCTGATTGTGTGGAGATTCAAAGGCGACTGAAGGCCCCGGCATCATCTTTAACTTATTATACCTCTGTGCGAGAAACCGCACTCTGGATGCCAACGT